>JAVSBV010043787.1:0-11169 GCA_033117975.1 Parotocinclus spilosoma
ATGGTTTAAATGTCATCCTGGCCCATGTCATCAAACTCTCCAATCCTGCTAAGAGCCACCTGCCTCCCGGCACAGACTCCGTGGTCACTGTCAGGTCACCCATGAAGGCACGAATTGGTGGTTGGTGGACCCCAGACTTGGACTTGGTACCTCTGCACTCTGGTTCTGCAGCTTTCACAAGCATATTCATAGCCAGTGCAAACAGGATCACTGAGATGGTACAGCCTGTGATGATTCCCTTCTCCAACCTGTGCCACTCAGATGTAACTGACCCTGTGGATACCCTCAGACTGAAGTCTCCATAGTACTCCAGGATGATGTCTCTCACTCTGGCCGGAACATGGTGCCTCTCCAGGGTCTCAAATACCAGCTTGTGTGGCATTGAGCCATACGCATTGGCCAAGTCTAGCCACAGCACCACAAGATCGCCCTTATTTTCCCTGGCCTCCCTCAGGAGCTGAGTGACTACTCCAGTATTCTCTAAGCAGCCTGGTACCCCAGGGATGCCCCCTTTCTGCACGGAGGTGTCAATGTACCTGTTCTTCAAGAGGAAATCCGCCAGTCGCTTAGCAACAACACTGAAGAAAATCTTCCCTTCAACGCTGAGGAGCGAGATTATCCTAAACTGGCTGATGTTCTTGGAGTCTTCCTCTTTCGGTATCCATACACCTTCTGCAAAGTGCCACTGCCGAGCTGTTTTGCCCTTCCTCCAAATGACCCTCAAGATCTTCCAGAGGCGATTCAGCAACCTAGGACAGTGCTTGTACACCTTGTACGATATTCCGCTCGGTCCAGTGCTGAACTGGCCCTAGCTTTCCGTACCACCTCCTGAACTTCTTTCAAGAGTGGCTCTCTCAGATCAAAGGCCTCAGCAGGCTCTGATGGCATTATTAGGGCCTTGCACTGCCCCAAGTCCTGGTCTCGGATAGGGTCGCTGAAGGTCTCATGAAGGTGTTTGTCGACTTCCTCCTTTGGGCAGACCAAGTGTCCACTGCGCTTCTGTCCAAGGAGTCCCTTCATGAAATGGAATGGGTTGTTAATAAAGGCAGCCCGCTTCCTGGCCCTCTCCCTTCGCCGCCTCCTGTGCTGTTCTGCTCTACGTAGCACTAGGAGCTTTCTCCTGAGGATGAGACGGAGCTCTACCAGTGGTGCACGCTCTTCTTGATCAGCTGCCTTGTGCTGCTTCTTCAAGGCCTTGAGCTCTTTCCTGATGTTGTAGATCTTGGCTGCTCTCTGGTTTTTGGTGTAAGGTTGCTTGGCTGCCTTTTCCTGCTCAACACCAAACCTTTCAGCAGCCATGCTCACTATGATGGTCGTCATAGTTTGAAGCCTTCTCTCTACATCCCCTTTTGCTGTTGCTTCCAGTACGTTGTCGGCATCCTCGTCCAATTTCTGCCACTCCGCTGTTTTAAAGGCTTGGGGCCATCTGATCCGTCTCATCTCAGACTGCCTGCTCGGCGGGACTGTTTGCACCACTCGGAGGCTCTGGGCACTGTGGGGCTTCCTGTCCTGGCTCCTCCTCTGTCTCACGAAATACTTGACCTGTGCATTGTGATGCTTGCAGACGCTCCTTGCATTTCATCTTAGTTTGATGGATCCGTAGGCCCTTCTCATTCTTGCAGATCTTCCCGCACAAGCACTCTCTACTAGTCAACATTTGTCCAATGCTGTAGTTCGTCAAACTTAACTCTGTCCGGCTGGGAACCTCACCCCCCCCCCTCTCGGGTTCCCCTGGGGGTATAATTCCTTCCTATGTTCCGTAGCCTTTTTCTGGGTCCTCCTTCACAGGAGGTGCGGCTAGGGATGCTAACCCATACCCGCCCCGGTTGCCGTCTTTCCGAGCTGTCGTATATGTCTCTCCAGCTGTCGCCAAACTATTCTTGGTTGTCAACCAGTCTGTTCCTAGTAGTCACTGGATTCACCAGATCAACAGTTTAGAGATACATCTTCTGATGCATAGCTAGGGCACATCATCAGTGATGTTCAAACTTACAAGTAGAATGCTCATAAGAAACACTGGGAATAGATTAAGCCAGTGATGAGGAGAGAGAATCAGAGTAGTGATCACTCACATAGGCAGTTTTAATGATTCAGTGTACCATAAAACATCCGTAATAGGTCTTCATGCATCAGAGCAAAAGAAAACAATATAAGCGCTTGCTTCTCTATGTCTACTTACATGGTTTTATTTATTAATTTTTGTTTTGGGGGTATAATGCTTTTATGATTACAAAAGCCCTAGTGTGTTGTCCTAAGGGGAATTAAATAACTAAAATAATAAAAATAAAAATAATTATTTTTATAATATAAAAGATTTCATATAAAAGATACTCTACATTGGCATTGTAAACCTCACACCATGTGGGTCAAAATGAGGACTGGGCTTCCAATATGTGAACACACATGAGGGATTTCTACATTGTTATCTAGAAGCAATAAACTCTTCTGTATTCCAAAGGTCACTGCCATGTTTTTATTGCCATTGTTATAGCCTAAAGACTAGTCCAGATCATTAAGAATTCATGAGCTTATAATGGCTGCATGATATGATTGCTGTTTCCTCTCCAAGCCACTAAATGGTATCTTTCCATCAGGCATTACTGCATTGATTTTTTTTTTATTTTATTTTAATAGATCTAGCTTGATGCAAAAAAAAAATATATATATATATAAATATATATATATGTGATTGTAATTATACGCTGGTTAATTCCTTTAAAAACCCTTTAAGCCTTTAAATAGAGATGCTGACTCAGCAGTTTGTGATCTGCAGTAATGAGCCACTGTTGGGCCATTAACCTTAACACATATGTTAACTTTTCAGCAAAATTTTGTAAAATTAAGGAGGTGTATGTACAATAACAATACAATAATAAATGTAAATAACTCAGTTAAGCACTTAACTCCTAATAACATAAATCAAGCAATCACAAGTAGCGTATGTTGTTTTTGAAAATGCATGGCATGGTTTTCTGGAGAAAACTGTATTCTAGAGCTAAATAGCTCAACTAATTTTATTCCTTACCACATAGGCATGTTCTCCCAAGGCAATACATTTAGTTAAATTAGTATTTGTTGTGGCCATACTTTGTTATTATAACAGTTGTTATAATAATGACATGCATATGTAAAAGAAAACCAACTGAAAACTCCTCAGCATCTTGGGGAATGTGCCTCAGGTGTCCTATGTAACCTGTTTGTTAATCCATTTCACTTGTTGGACTGTGCTCTGTTACGATACTGGTAGGTGTTTTAATTATGGACCGAAGTATGCGGGATAGGTGTAACCCACGACGTATAATAAGAATGGGGAAATAATAAAAAACAACCAAAAGGGAGTATAAGGGCGGAGCTTAGAGACTCCTAACAAAACAAAACTGAAAGTATAACGTTGTCACGCCAAGGTTGCTCGCCGTATGGGAGCAACGCGCCAACTAGTCGCGAGAGGACGACAAAGCGTCAATCGGGGCAGAGCTGTATAAAACGCAGCTTGCAGGACGTCAGTTAGGATTTGAGGCACGGAGGTGATCCGAACGCCAAAGGGCGAGAATGAGCTCGAAAGTGCAAGCTAAAAAAACAAAACCGGGTTACGTCTTATAGGGTGCGTCTCTACCCGGTGGTTACTCTAGTCAGGGCACACCTCGAGCCAGCCACGACCAGATTCCGACTCAATTTGCCATGAGGTGCAATGTTGAACCTCCAGTGGCCAGTGTGAGAACGATAAATACATTCAACACACCTGCTGCTCCTCATTCACACCTAAGACATTGTAACACTAATGAGTCACATGAGGGAGGGAAAAAGACTATTTTGGCCAGTTTTTCTTAGGGCTGTACTAACTTTTGTTGCTAGTGGTTTAGCAATTAATGGCTGTGTGTTGAGTTATTTTGAGGGTACAACAAAATTACCTTTATACAACCTGCAGACTGACTACTTTACATGTATCAAAGTGTCATATCTTTAATGTTATCACATGAAAATATATAATAAAATATTGAGTGAGTGGTGTACTTACTTTTGTGAGATACTGTACATCAGACATCATTTGTAAACATAACGCAATTTGCTGACCACATAAGCAGGTGATAGATGGAACAGGAACATTTGCTAGTAATCCCTCATCACTAACAAGTAATCACAGTATATCTGTGATGACAGCACTCGTTGATTTCAAGATTAGAAGCTGTTCACTATTCTCAGTTTGCAATTAGCAGTTGTTTGTGCTATAGTCCTGCTTAATGTTTTAATGCAGACAGCTAAATGGTACTGCATGAGCGCCAGACAGTTTGACAGAAGGCATAAATTATTACCGTTATAATTATAATCTCAGTGATCATAACATAAACGTGATACACAACAGAAGTCTACGTAGTATTTCTTAAGGTCCTGAGTAAAAAAAACTAAAATAAAAGGGGGCGTCATATATGTATTTGTCTGAGGGACTTAAGCTACCGTATCATAGACACTGACTTCAACAAATGACACCCAGAATATATAATATATGTATACACATACACAAAAAAGTAATAGAGCTTTACTGCTAGTTTTGAAATATCCCCTAATTTTTTGCTTTACAAAATATATTTTTTAATCTTCCTTAATGATTAGGTTTCCTGAAATTCCAGAAATCTACAAAAATAGGTGTGTATAACCTTGAACAGTGTAACCATGATAAGAATGAAACATATAATGTTAGCTCAAGATTCGACATAAGCCCATCAGAAATCCTCCAGCAATGCTTTAGAAATATTTTATGCATTGGGTATGAATGTTTTATAAAGGACTAATGTAAGGACACTTCAAATAATGTGTTTTAGAGGTCATTTCAGTGAAGTTGACATGGTTAAGACATCTAAAGTACACACTACATAAACGTGTTTAATAATTTGTTGCATTTATTAACGATTATGCTGACTGTAACCCACATTGTTGTGGGCAAAATGACTGGTGTGGCCAGTGTTCAGTCCAAACAAGCAGAATCTACATATGATACAGTTATATTTGTGGCCCACATAAAAATAACAGGTGTGCTGCTCTGGGCAGGGTGGTGAAGGCTTGGGGGTTAAGATACTGGACTAATTATCAGGAGGTAAGGTTTAATGCCAAAAGCTGGGCACATGAGCAAGTCCCTTAACCAGCTTTCCACAACCCTATAACCCAATTACCCCCATAACTCTACAATACTACACAATAGCTATGAAACAATTTAGTCATACTGTGTGGCTGGAAGTCATGATAGCACTGTAGATTCACAATCAGTAACTGCATTTGTTTAATTTCTTTGCCACAACACTGTAATGGATAGTTTGTGTTAGTGGAGCGTCAGCCAAATGAGTATCTGTGAAGCTCCTTAAACTTTGGACAAGCATTTGATCTGAAGCTGCCCTTTCATTGGCCGCTTAAAAATTACCTATGGGAAGTCGCTCTTTGTGCCCTGGACATGAATACTTTTAGTTGGAAGTCTATCAGGTATTGTTTCAATTTGTATCTTCTTAAATGCTTGGGCTACAGCGGTTAATCAGCTGACCAGAGAGACAGTGAGAATGCCAGTTCTGTTGAAGTTCAACCATTTATGTTTCAGTTTGCCCTTTTAAAATAAAAATTAATACATGTAATTCATTTCATATAAATTAATACATTTATGTACTCAATATCATACTGATGTAATGCATTAACTGAGTGTACATACTGAGATAAATTTATTCAAATCAATATAACATTAAATTAAATTAATATGACCTTAACTTGTGGGCATCATTTATGAATTAAAATTGAAAAATCCCCATGAGTTACTTGGGCTCATTTTTAATTTAAGTGAGGCACTAACTAATTGGTAGTCACCCTGAGGTGCGTCTTCCAAAAGTAAAGCCTCTTATAGTTAACATTACCGTGTATGAGTGTATGCAAATGATTGTGCCTTTAGCATTTGTGTTAGAAATGCAACGTTACAATGTTTATGCAAAACAAACCAAACCAAAAACCTTCTGTACTGCTCACCGTTTACATTTAATCAGAACATACGAAAATTATTTTTACATCATATTTAGCAAAGTTGGAAGAAGAACACAAGTTCTTAAAGTAATAATATGTTTAAAATAAAGTAACGGCTGAAATATGGGTTATACTGTGTGCAGGTAAAAAGGATAAAAGTACATATACTACATAGATACTGTACTGTTCACAAAAATTAGGGGATATTTAAAACTGAATACCAAGCGATAAAAAAGGGAGCATTTGATCTCTTTTATTAAACAAGAACATCAGAAAAGCAAATGACAAGTCAAAGAAAAAGTTATTCTATTATGAATATGCCATGAATATAACATGTTATGCCATAACAGCAATAGATGACCGCTATTTGACCTTAATTGCATGAAGGAACACGCAAAGCAATACAACAGAGTTGCAGACACAGTTTCTTGCTCACCCTGGGCCAACAGATATGCACTTAGACCATATGAAACCAGCTTCAATTTTTAAAGCTTTTTGAAACAGTATACTGAGGGCATATATATTTATTGAGGGCAAGAGCTTGGTGCAAAGTGTATGCAATTAGTTTGTCTAGTATCATGCATTATGCTGAACATGAAAATAAGTGTTTGAAAGACTTTATACGTTTTATACTATGCAAATTAATGTTTGGGTTTCAAATAAGTCATCTGAGTATCTCTGTAAAATCCCATAAATGTATCATATAAATGCCTGCAGCAGTGAACCTGCTCTACAAGACCTTTTTCAAAAATGTGTAGCATGCATATAGAGAGCTTACAAAAAGGGACGGAACCACCGCAATTCTGTAATTTGTGGCGCACGCACCCTTGTGACAGTTGTAAAGAATAAACACAGGATTCCAATTTGTAATTCTTTAGAAGCCTGAATAGAATTGTTGAAATTAAAAAGTAAATATAGAGAAAACGGATTACATACAAAGAGTAATAACTCTGTTTTAAAATGTAGAATTAAAAAGTACAGATTTTCTCTTTGATATGTAGTGAGTAAAAGTAAAATGTTAAAAGAAGTAATCAAGTACAGTAAAATACCTAAAACATATATACCGAAATACAGTAACAAAGAACGACCTCTGATATTTGGCAGTATCATTAATGGTATTATTATTAGAACTATTACCATCATGAGAATGCAAAGGATCAGCAGTTATCCAAACAATGTAACATGAACAAACTTGCAAAAACAAGTACAGTGGCCTACATTGTTAGATCAAAAGTGATTTGGTGAAAGTCACTCACAAAGTAAGGAGAGCACATCTAAATATAGACACATTCGCTTGTGTTCTTTGCACAGATCAGTCATTATCACCCTGCGCTGTCACAAACAGAATGTCACCTTCAGGTGTGAATGAGGTCTTCCACATCTCTGACACAGTGATAGATCGCCACAATGCCTGTCATGTCTGCCAGCATCAAAACTACCAATGACATGATGCTTCACAGGAGCATCAGGAATCATTCTTAATGTACAAGACAAGATAAATTTATTAATTCACTCATTCATTCATTATCTTCTGCTTAATCCACATGGGGTCGGTGCCCCCAACTCTGGGAGCAAGGGCAGGAACAACACTAGACAGGGCAAATTACACACATAATATTTGCAAGTATTATTGAATAGCAGATACAGTTTTTTTTTACTTGAAGGCATTTTGTCAAGTTCATAGATTTCAACTCAACTGGCTGGGATGTTGCTGGTTAGTTTAGGAGTTCTCTTTACAGGATAAACCAAATAAATTATGAACATATTTCAAAAAGAACAACTGCATGTATGTATTTATAAATGTACTGACATTCATAAAATGACAAAACAGAGTTATGGCCTAAACTATGCGGTTTACTTATTCACGTCTGTGTGCCATGCTCTGATTAGACCTATGGGTCAGACAGATGCAGGGATGATGGACAGTTTTAGCAATTCTTTTATGTGTGAAGTAGCTATGGTTTATACAAAATGTCACTGGATTTTTGGAGAATAACTTGCCAGAACTCTCTGAACAGTCGCTAAATCTTGCGACAATTTCAATAACTTGGCAACACGGCAGCAGCTGTCTGTGGCTGGGGTGGGGGGGATTATTTAGCATAAACCTGCACATGAAAAATCAACTCTTTCTCCTTTGATAGTACACAACCATAATCTTATATTTATATAATAGCATTTCTAATTGGGATAATTGAGATAAAAACACCTTACACAGTTACAAAACAAAACACCATACCCCTTAAAAACTATGCCAAAGTATTTTGTTACCATAGCAACAAATATATACTAAATATAGACAAATAAGCCTAATAACATGCGTAATAAGCCATGTTTTAAAAGCAGAAAAAATGACTAGTTACTCTTTACTATATGAAATATATTTACAGTACAATGATGTGTCGGAATACCTGCTTAATTCACAATTTGTGTCTTTTATAGTTAAAAAAGAGTCAAACTCAAACATCCCCCACATATTTCTTTCAGCTTCATATCTTTTCCAGATGACCCAGCTTTCCAGTGTCTTCCCTAGTCTTAGAACTTTTTAATACAGTTTATGTGATATATTACATTTGCAGCATTGCCATATGTAAGTTTATTCCCAGCAGAGTTTCTCTTGCATTTCCTTGAATAGACTGCTTTATGTACAGTTTTCTAAATAATATATTTCTGTCCACTAAAGAGGTTCTAGGCTTAAAGAATGTAAGCGATAATATACTGCTCACAAAAATTTGAGGATATTCCATTAGGGGATATATCATTTTGAAATAGCCCCTAATTTTTGTGGTACAGTGTAGTCAAAAAGGTTTTATAACCTTTGGCAAAAATTATGACAACTTTACTTCTTACACTGCTTAAGAAAGATTACAATGCCAGGGCATGGCAACAACATTAACTGTAAAGAAGAAAGACATGTCAATCTACTTGCCTCGATGGCATTGTATTGGATTTATGTAATAAACTAATATTTTATTATACCACTGCAATTGTATGTGTTTCCAGGAAAAGGAGTAGCTTAATAAAGATTGATGCTTTTGTGTTACTGCTTTGTATCTAGTAGTAAACACTACCAAGGTGTCTCTCAGGTGATCTTCCACCGTTATTTTTATTTAACTTATTAGTATCCTGTATAAGGTAATTCTACAGCAGACTAAACACAAGAACCTTCTTGAAAATAATGTAACGCTGCTTTTCTTATTTCATTTTGCATGCTGAGAAAAGTCACTGAAGACCACTGCTCTCTTGAGGAACCAACTTGCAGAGTGGAAATTACAGGTTGAAGGAACATTGAAATTGATTTTTTTCCCTGAGTTTCTTTTAATGAAGCATTGCTCCCTCTCCTCAGTCTCCACCGCTGAAGCATATATTCATCTCTTTTCAAGAAAATGCACTTTTTTCAAGTGACTTTGAAATGCATTCCCCAGAAGTTAGTATAATTCAATAAAACTACAGTGGTTGCTTCTCATTGTTAATTTGTTCCAGGAGTCATGCCAAATACTGAAAATGATGAGTGCCGAGACAATTTTTCTCATAAGAAATATTGTAATCATGCTGGTTTGTACTTGTGTATTTGGTGTTTGTATTGTGTAGTTTGATTTTTTGGTTTTGATATTAATAGTCTGCCTGTGAGTTTTAGATCTTTGTTCAGGTTTATGCTAGCTTTCTTTTTAGGTTTCTGTTTACTATTGTTTCTGGCCTGTATTCTGGCATTTTATTTCTCATTTCCACCTTCTTCCTTCTTCTTCGGCCTTGCTGTTTTACAGATAAGTCCATGAAAAAGGAGAAAACAAATATAGTACATTTTAAGTTTGCCATCCACCATCAGTAAAATCTATAGTGGGAACAGGATGCAAATGATTTTAAACAAAGCTTATCTGAAAAGTGGTGATGGAGTACTTTAATGTACAGGGCTTACTTCAGGTGTAAACACATCTCTTAGTAAAAACTTTCCAAACCACACATTCTTATCTATTGACTTTTGGTTGGTGGTTCATTTAACAGAATTAAATAACCAAAAAAAAGGAATTGTTTTTTATAGCTGTATGCAGATGCAACATTATAGGAATTTGGGGAATTTGTCAAAAACCTGAGACCACATGATATATGATATATTAGTTTAGCATGACCTCTATGCAATTTACTGTTTCTGGTTTCCTCGATGGCTAGCTTGCTAGCAACAAAGAAACTTGCAATTCCAGGAGCATCATCAGACCCAAAACATTACTGTGTCCTACTAAACTTATGAGAGTAAAAAGTCAATTTTATTCTGGATGCCTGAGCAGAACTACAGGACACTCTACACAAATTCACTACAGGCACTTCATTTCTCATAATGAAGTTTTCCTCATCCCACCCCTTTCAACAGATGGTTTTGCAGCAGGTAATAATGACCCAAGACCAACTTAAATTCATAATGCCATTGTGAGGGAATGCAACCCTAGTGGGAGCATCATGTCAACACAAGCTTTTGCCACCCATGCAGGCCAGTCCGAAAACGAGCAAAAAAAGAGAATAAAGACCGTGCTAACTAAGTTACACAATGTAAAAATGCAGCAGGGCAGCAGAGGTTATGTTGATCAAATCCTTTGAAATTTTTTAAATATTTCAGAGTACACTGGATGTGTTGAATCAAGCCCGTAGAACTGCAATCAGACTAAAATTTGGCATCAATGGATGAATTTGTAACACTTGACAACCATTACTTCAACAAAGCAGTCACTCTGCTGGACTTTCCCAGCAATTGCCAGCTTCATTTTAGTTCCGATAATGTCAAAGCAGCTTTCCAAAATCCTGAACACCTTTAGTCAGAGCCAGTTTTTTACAGTTGTTTTAATTGAGTAATAGACATGTAGAAATACTTTAATTAATCTATCATGCTGCAAGGTAGTAATATCTCATAACTGTATGTTTAGTTAATGATTTTTATGCAGGAAGCTGATTTCTTCCATGCTCAGGCTCGATGGGCGGGACAAAGCCCAGCATTTATCCAATGGCTCGTCTAGTTTCGCTGCACTCTTTGCTTCACTATTGAACTCTGTAGACACTCAGCGTCCACACTGTTTAAAGCACTGTAAAGCTGCGGGAATGAGTGAGAGGAAAGCGACGTCGTTACCAGTGATAAGAAGCTGATTCTGAACAAAAGTTGAGCGCGTTGTAGTGCATATTTAGTCAATGACATGT
>JAVSBV010043827.1:0-11168 GCA_033117975.1 Parotocinclus spilosoma
CACATCGATGAAGGACAGAAATGTGTGGAGATCGATGATCCATCAAGTAACCGAGAGTCGGCTGCGACTGTACGGTTAATCCCATCCCATATGGTACTATGTTAAACTGTGTTTCCCAAATGTGTTTCCCACATTACACCAAGACATATTAGCAAAATTAAATTACTGGTACAGATCTTCCTGTTCCATTTCGAATTGCCCTTCTACTGTTAATTATTTACGTTAAGTTTGAACCTAAGGTGAAGTTGTTGTAGTTTGTAATATTCATTTCCTATTTTTAGCCATTCTGTATTTCTCAGTTTATATTCTGCTTAAGCTTTAAGTTTTAGTGGCCAATTAACTTCTGCATTAACTGCAGTTACACTGATGTGGTTGTGGTGTTAGTATTAGTGGATCAGACACAGCAGTTCTGCTGGAGTTTTTAAACATCTCAGTGTTATTGCTGTACTGAAAACAGTTCACCAAACCAAAAAGTCCAGCCACTAGCATCCTGTAGGAAGCATCCTGTGAGCACGGAGGGGTGGCCGATTATGACCCTAAAATAATATCACGATAACAGTATATTTGACAATATATTTCATATTGATTTATAACATACAATTGCAGCAAAATATATTTTATACCTTAAAATACCTCACCTCACAGCATTTTTGACTTTCCTAAACTTCTTCCACTCTCTTTCTGCAGCTCTTTGCTCTTTACCAAAAACCGACAGTCAAGGTATACAATAAGACTAATTTCTTGCTCTCAAGGAGAGAGATCAAAACAGGACATTGATGAAGAAAGTTTAGAAACAAATGTTTTGGTGGAAAGCTCCAGTGGAAGGGTAGAAAATAATCTGGTGTGATAAAGGTCTTAAGACACTGGAAGAGAGCAAAACAAGGGTGATGGAGTGATGGATGTGACAGGGTGGTGAAATGTGCGTATGGGCTTGGTTACAGGAAGCAGACTAAGGATGAGAAGAAAAGAAACAAAGTGGTGGTCTGAGAGATGAAGCGGCGTTACATTAATCTGGATGGCTTGGCTAAAGACGAGGTTAAAAAATGTGCATCCCTTGTGCATTGGAGAGTGGTCATTTAAGCAGGTTAAAAGTGAGGAAAGAGACAGGAAGACCAGAGCTTGTCTGAGAGAAGATTGGAGTCACCAAACAGGGTAAGAGTAGACCCATATGTAGGGAAGAGACTCAAAAGGCCGTCCATTTTTTATATAGTTAAGAAGTAAAGCACCAGATAACCTGTAGACAGCAGTCATATTGAGGTTTTGGGGGAATGTAACATGAACTGCGTAGACATTGAATGATGAGATGCCAAGGTGAGAAAATGCAAGTGGTGTAAAAAAGATGTCTCATTTCTGAGAAACCTCTCTCAGACTGAGTGGAAAAAGGAGTAAGCAGCTCACAAATGAAACTCACTAAATGCATTTCTAAAACGTTAAGAAACCAAACCATTTATGTAATTCCTAGATGCATGTAACATCTAGTATGACATTTATTCAGGTTATTACACATTATTTTCCACTGCATTATGCTGAAATGAATTCATGGCAATAGAGAAGCACATAATTGTCATTTAAAATATGTTTGTATTCAACTTGTATTAAAGTAGTGCTTTACGTTCTGTTCAATTTAGCTTTTTTTTTATCATGGTAATCAATGCTCCTGTTGACTGTTTAATATTGCTGGGCTTGCATGATTGATCATCAATACTTTTCATCATTCAGGAGGCTCCTTGACAGATTTAGCTGCTAAACAACTTGGATGACAAGGGCAGTCAATATGGGGTTTTGAAGATCAGTAGTAATGTAAGATAGTTCTCCAGTCCAGTCTTGAAAAGCCATAAGTTCAGAGTTAATTAGTTACTTATGACAGCCGTTACCTGAATATTTTACTTTCTAAAAGGAGTCAGTCTGTTAGAGGCTGTTATTAGCAATAGATAGTTGTTTCTACTTCTTACTGGCATTCATTTAATGATCAAATTGTCTGGAGAGGTTTTGACGAGTCCCCCTTTTGACGTATCAGAAACATTACTTGGTATTCGCCTGCTATGCTACTCTGTAGTGACTATACATTTGTGAAGTTTTGTTTTAAAAGTTTGGATCCAAAGTTTTCCAAGATTTCTCTTCTCCCACTCATCCTGGTGTAAGACTTGATCGAAATGGAAATCTTTTGTTTCAGCTGAAAACTGAATCTTACGGGCTGAAAATAAATAGTGTAAAAAATATCACATGGATGTGCCTGGTTTTTAAAAATTTTGGGAACAAGTTTATTAAACTTTAGCTCGTTCCCATTTCAGGGGCTGCATCCTTTGAAGGACGTGGTCCATGCATTCCATGATGGGATCCCTTAGTAACCCTTAGACCCGAAAATTTCCAGTTTGCATCTCTGGATATGGTGGCGGCGGAAGGATTCATTGGAACCGTGGAAATAAAGGGCACAATTCTCGGCCAAATACGAAGGAGCCTTCTAAATGGGACACCCTAGTCGTGCCACTTTGACTCTTTAGACTCTCTGAGTCTTTAAATGCAGCCGCTGAAATGGGAGACATCTTCTCTTTAAAAATATTAGCCATGTTATTCCTACTGACCTCATTCTAATGGCAGTGGTCTTTAGAACATTGTTATCTGCTTTGAGTACTGGGAAATATTTTGATAGGAAAGTCAACAATGAAGAACAGCAACCAAGTTGGCGTTCCAAGGTTTTAGGAATTCTGCCATAAATAATACTTGTTCACCTCTGAATGACAGAAAAGTGGTATGAATAAATCGTATGAACTTGTCACCTGCTGACATAACAGAATCCCAGCATTGAATGGTATGAAACAGCATGCAAGCATGTCACTGGTTTGTTTTTTAAGTACGTGTTTTGGTTTAATAAAATATGCAAATATAAGAATTACTGTATTGTACAGTACTGTACTAAATGATTTGTTATTGGGATCACGATTAATTAGGTAACAAGAACATACACGGGTACGAAAGTTATAAGATTTAAGACTGACCTATTGAGGGATTTCGAAAATAAAAATAATCATTAATTAATGCATAATATTAATGGTAAGAATAATAATGATTATAAAAATCCTAAAACAGTTGATAGAATGATATAGCAATACAGGTTATATATGCTTATATATGCTTATTTATTAATTGGATACATATTTGTTGTGAAAACATATTAATTTAACAGTATAATCAGATAGCCCAGGCTTCTGTTCCTAATCCCAATATAGACACTGGCCGCACATTTGAACCCTACTCCTGAATATGCAGAAAGCCACATTCAGCACTCTGTAATTCCAAGTATGGCAGAGTTGCACTTGGTAACTCTTCAGCTGTGCCATTTGTATTTATTTATTTATTTATTTTTTGGCCTTCTTATGCCCAGCTGCTTGCATCCTCAATTAAAACATTTCTTATTTATTTCTCATAAGTGACAAAACTAATGTGCTTGTGGTTTGTATTCCGATGACTGTAGATATTATTGTGATGTTTCACGATAGGGAAAAAAAGTATTTGATACACTGCTGATTTTGTAAGTTTTCTCAACTACAAAGAATGAAGAGGTCTGTTATTTTTATCATAGGTACACTTCAGCTTTGAGGGACATAATCTAACACAAATCCAAAAAATCATGTTGTACGATTTTTTTTCAACCGTTATTTTGGCATTTTATTGCATAAAATTAGTATTTGATCAAATAGAAAAACAGAACTTGGTATTTGGTTATAGAAACTTTGCATTTACAGAGTACAGAGGTCAAACATTTCCTGTAGTTGTAGTTTGCGCACGCTGCAGCAGGGATTTTGGCACACTCCTTACTGATCTTCTCCAGATCTTTTAGGTTTTAAAAAGATTTTCCAAGGATTTTCTATTGGGTTCAGGGCTGAAGACTGACTAGGCCACTCCAGGACCTTGAAATGCTTCTTATGGAACCAATTATGCTGGAACAACCCATCTTTTAATGCTTTTACTGAGGGAAGGAGGTTGTTGGCAAAAATCTTCCAGTACATGCCCTCATCCATTCCCCCATTGCAGAATAGCCCTGCCTAAAGTGAGTTTTCAAACCCATGCTTCACGGTTGAGATAATGTTCTCATCCTTCTTCTTCCTCTAAACATGGGTGAGTGGAGTTCATACCAAAAAGCTCTATTTTGGTCTCATCTGACCACATGACCTTCTCCCATACCTCCGCTGGATCATCCAGGTGGTCACTGGTGAACGTCAAACAGACCTGGACATTTTCTGGTGTGTGCAGAGGGACCTTGTGGGCTCTGCAGTATTTTAATCCATAGTGGCGTTTTTCAATCATCTGTTAGAAAAGTGGTCTCAGCTCTCTTCAGGTCATTTACCAGGTCCTCCCGTGAAGTTCTGGTATGATTCCTGACCTTCCTTAATAACATCCTTACCCTACGAGGTGAGATCTTGCATGAAGCCCCAGACAGGGGAAGATTGACAGTTCCGTTTTCTAATAATTGCACCAACAGTTGTTGCCTTCTCAACAAGCTGCTTGCCTATTGTCCTGTAGCCCATCCCAGCCTTGTGCAGACCTACAGTTTTGTCTCTGGTGTCCTTAGACAGGTAAGCAAGGCTTACCTGGGAAAAACTAACAGGTCTGTAAGAGCCAGAATTCTTGCTGGTTGATAGGTGATCAAATACTCAATAAAATGCAAATGAATTATTTAAAAAACGTTTTTTTCAAACTTTTTTCGATTCTTCCAGTTAAAGTGTACCTACAATAAAAAAACTACAGACCTCTCCATTCTTTGTAGGTGGGAAAACTGGCAAAACCAGCAGTGTATCTAATACTTATATTCCCAACTGTAGATGGAAACGGAACAACGCTACATGGCTAGTGTTGAAGAAACACTGCTGATGAGCGATAAACACTGGTTTAATTCCAGAATGCCACATGAAATTGAAAAAGAACCTGTTGTTTAAACTAAAAAAGTGGGCTTTCATTTACCTATGACTATACTTTACCTTAACAGTGTGAATATGTTTCTGCATTTAGAGGAAAAAGTAACCGTTTAGTTAGAAACTGTGTTGTGCTGTGATGCAAATGAAATGATTTTTATACAGTAAAGTTTGTCACTTTTGCAGGTGCGTGAGTGGATAAAAGAGGGAAGAAATGCTTACATGTGCACAGGCCGTCCCGGATGGTTAACCGTGTCTCTACGAGTGGGGAAATATAAGAAGACCCACAAGAATATCAAGATCAATATGATGGATATCCTGGAGGTCGATACAAAACGGCAGGTGGGATCTAACTACATTTCCACCGGGCAATAACGGGACTGTGGTGGCCTAGTGGTTATGGTAGTGGACTATGGACCAGAAGCTCCAGGGTTCAAATCCCACCTCTGCCAAGCTACCACAGTTGGGTCCCTGAGCAAGGCCCTTAACCCACAGTTGCTTGGATTGTAAGACTGTATGACTTGTAAGTCGCTCTGGATAAGGCCGTCTGCTAAGTGACATACAGTTCATAATTTTACATGGCAGGCCATTTTACAAATTTTCATTTATTGGCTGTTTTTCAGAGAATATGAATGATAATACAAAAACTGTTCTGTTATTTATGGTTAGTGGTTGGATGAAGCCATTTATTATTAAACAATTGTGTTTGCTCTTTTTAAATCACAGTGACAATCACCCTGATCAAAAGTTTACATATAAAGCCTTTTCTTGGTTTCAACAGAATCCCTCATTTTTAACTTCTTAATTAGAGTTTGAACACTGCTAATTGCCATTCTTAATTCCTTGGATTTCTTTTTCTATCCTTTTCCTGTTTTACAAAGTTCAACTATCTTCTCCCGCAGATCCTTTGATAATTCTTTTGCTTTCTCTATGGCTCAGAATCCAACAACCTCATTTACAACACTGGATGAAACATACAGGGGTCTGACAGGGGCCCGTAAACTCACTGACTTTTTATACCCACACACTAATTACAAGCAAATAGATCACATGTGAGGATGGTTACTGTTAGTAGCTATTTAACCCTGCGTGAGTCGATTTGTGTGCATGTTATAATGCCAAAACTTTCACGATATGTAAACTTTTGATCAGGGTGATTTGGGTAGTGTCATTATGATTTAAAAAGGAAAAAATTGTTTGCTAATAAATGACCACCAACTTGTATTATCATTCATATTTTCTTAAAAACGTCCCAAAATTACAAATTCTGCCAGGGTATGTAAACATATGAGCGCAACTGTAAATGTGTTGTATCTCTATTTGGCCTTCTCAGTTAGTTAAATTAGCCTTTGGGCGGTGCAGCTGTCTAATACAGGCTTGAGTCCCAGGGTCCCATCCAGTGGTTGGCTGTCATAGAACTGAATCATTGTCCATGTCTGAGGGAGGAGAAGAAACAGGAGGGAAAGGATATTTGATTAAGCTAGTGAGCTAATGTTAGGAAGGTAGTTTAGGAGTTTTGTGTTAAGAGTGATTCAGAAGCAATACAATTTAGTATGGTTGACATTTTTTTAAAAATCATACAAGAAGAAACTGGAAGAAAGTCATTATACATAATTTAATTATAATAAGTAATAGATAATATTGTATTTTATCTGAAATGTCATCATTTTGTAAATTATCAAACTAAGGCAATGTAACTTTTGGAAGCAAATGTTGATGATTCTTCTTTCACTCTTAATTAAAGGTAACAACATAAAAGTCAACTGAATATAGAGAACAACATCCATTATGCCAATTTTTTTAATTACATAATACTTCCAGGTTTTGTGGACATGGTAAAAGGAGATGAAAAGATTCTAAATAATGTGTGTTCATTGATAGGCTAGTGAACTTGAAAAGCATTTGACTTAGCTGAGTCTGCCTTACCCTGAGACAGAGACAAGACCAAGTCCAAATGAGTTTATGACCAAGAGGAGACTCACTGCTCGTTTATGGTTTTGGTCTTAATTCAGAATCAAGTGCTGCAACACTACTTAAGGCATTGTTACATTGGGTATGAGATCTGTAATAAGACACAAATACCACAAATATTATTTGTGCACAATCTAAATGGTAGCATTTTATTAACTCTGTTATTCAGAGTTTAGAGAGCATTTACCCGTCTTACGAGAACTAACCCTACGAGAACTTCTAAGCCTCCTAAAAGTCTTTCTTCCTCGACTTCCAAGTTTTTACTTTAGATCTTTAAGGGTTTAAGATGCTTTGTGAATAACATTTATCTTTACTAGATGTACTCTTCACTTTAAGAGGGAAATACACAATTCTAAGATTGGTCTAATCACTAGTGAGCAAATCTTAGCACTAAGAATCTTTATAAATACATTTGTTACGGGTCGCTTAGTGCATTGTTAGTGAAAACAAACAGCTTTTTGTCATTGTATAATTATGTTGTGCCAATTTTATTGTTTTTAATGTTTCTTTTGCAGATTGTCCCTTACTATGGCCTGCTGTTCAGCTGCTTTGAGATGTGTAAACAAGTCTGTCTTTACCAAAACGGCTACACTGTCTCTCCACTAAGCTACAAGCTTAAGCCAGGAGTTGACCAAAGCCTGGGCCCACATGAACTGCAGGAGTTTAAGCGTTATCTGCGAAACAGGAAGATTCAGACCCAAAGTTCATCCATGAGAAATCGCTGGTAAATTCAACTATATGACAAGCAAAAGAGCACAAATGACAAAAAAGGACTAATACTGGAATTTCACTAATAATGGTGAAAACCTCATGCTACCACTCACTTTAGTTCACTTTTTAGCATTATTGTTAACACATAATACATGTAAAACCAGTATTTTTAATGCCAAGAATGTTGTGTTACTGGTTTGCACTCTCCACTATGGACACTAATAGTTCTTGCGGCTACTGGATAATTTAAGAAATATGTTGTGTTCAGCACTGCAGTCAAAGCTGTACGTTATTTTAGGGGGTTTGTACCAGCACACTTGAACAACACCTTTTACAATACCTCAGATTGTAATGGCATATTGAACTGTTTCATTGTTAACTTTAACTTAAGTATTATCATGTAACTGTCTTTTTGACCTGTTATCAGTGTAAAGAATTGGCCATATATGTATTCTAATGTATTTTCACTTTTGCAGACCTCTTAGAATAAACTAGTTCTTCTGTAAGAACTTTTTTTGTAATTGACCTTTGCAAGATTCACAAAGACTCACAAGGCATAGGAATAAAGTGAAATGAAATGTGTACAACCTTATTAAATATACAGGTATGTGTTGTTAAATGACTGCATTATGTTCTGTGAAACAGGTTGTTGACCGAAATGACAATTGACATTGATCTGACATTACTATCCATCCATTATCTACCGCTTAAATTCACACGGGTTGGCCAGGTGCGCCAATCCATCGTAGGCCACACACACAGACAGTCACACACTAAGAGCTTTAGGGACACCAGTTAACCTTACACGCATGTCTTTGGACTGTGGGAGTAAACCGATACAGACATGGGGAGGACATGCAGTCTTCACACAGAAAGGATCAAGGCCGCTCCACCCTGGGATTAAACCCGGGAGATTCTTAGTGTGAGGCAGCAGTGCTACCTACTGAGCCACTGTGCTGTCCCAGACATTACTACTGAAAGAGTATTTTTATGCTACTGTAATCTAAATATAAAGTGTATTTTACAAGAATACTATGTGCAAACAATACATAAATGCAGAAACATGAGTGGAATGCTACCATCTACTGTATTCAATCAAATAAAATCAAAGTAAGAATGTAAAAAACCTTTTCTGATTTGGGAACGTAAATCGGTGTCATACATTCAAAGAAATAAAATTGTCAATTACAGTCGGCGCATAGTTAAGACCTTGTTCATTAAAGTAAACACTTTTTGATCAGGTGGTCGTTTAACAGTGCTTACCTGTACATCAATCAAACCAAATTACCTGTACAATCAACCAGTCATTAAAATGCCTTTTTATTTAAATTGATGTATAACCCCAACCTAAACATTGTTGTCAATTAGATGTTTTAATAGTTTGGCTGATCTGTGTACATGAAGACTGACTTGTAGGTAAACATAACAGCTTTTGTTCTTATTAGGTCTATTTCTGGTATTGTAGTTCTTCTTGTTAACAGAGTGATACAGAGCCCTTTACATCACATCTGCACCAGTCAGGATTACAGGTAATTTTGATTAGATAAGGACCGTTCATACAGGCAATGTTATTCTCAATTATTGTTGGTGTACTATAAAACACAGAAGAGGGTAAGGTGTGTGGTAATAGTATAGATTTTATTTTGTACTATGGCCTCTTTGCTCATTATCTTTAGATTAGTAACTTAAGGTTGGCTATAAGTGAAATAACTCAAAAGGTACAACTTGTTTCTAGGATTGTTTTTTGTGTTACAAAATGGGTTCTATTCTTTTACTAAAATTTTCTAGTGAAAGACCATGTTATGCCCTAAAAAGAATCTAATTATTTCTATAGCTTCCTTTCCTACATTTTCCCACTGTTCCCCAGAGGAACAAATTAAACTGTCAACATTTTGCTTTACTGTCCACCAAATTGGGAATAACTAATGACAGCATACACAACTCCATTTTTCAAGATAATTCAAAGTGTACACATTTCTGTACCTTTAATCATGCCTCCCACAGAACCAATACCACTTCCATTTAAACTGCTTCAGGCCACATCAGTTCTGTGAGAGGCATTACTTGTACAGACCTGAAGTTTTATCACACTTAAAATATGTTTTGGCACAGTGGATACCAAGTGATTTAATCTTCCAGGTGTAATTTTGTTCCATTCTTCCTGCAAACACGTCTTTTTATGTGTACAGGGTAGCTGTTGTTGCATTTTTTATTTCTAAATTATCCACACATTCTCTATTTTTGACCGGTCAAGTCGGTCCAGTACCTGTACCCTCTTGTTCCACAGCTATGCCTTTGTAAAGTGTGCAAGATGTGGTTTTGCATTGCTGGAAAGTGCATGGATGGCCCAGGAAAAGATCATGTCTTGAAGGCAACGTATGATGTTCTAAAATCTCAACTGCATACTTTTCTGCATTAATGCTGCCAGCAAAGGAGTGTAAATGACCTTTACCGAGCCATGACAGGCTCTGGCTTTTTGACTTGTTGCTTATTTACTGCACAATAGTAGTTACTGGTCATTCCAATATTTATTAGATATACAAGACAGATTTCTATTGCTTGTTCTTAATTCTTAAGACCTCGGACGTTAAAGCAAGCAAACGAAAATGGGGATCTGGGTCCTTTTTGTGTAAAGTCTGCATGCCCTCCCCAAGTTCACATGGGTTTACTCCAGGTCCTCAGATGTTCTCGCATAGTCCGAAGTCATTATTTAGGCTGACTGATCATGCTAAAGTGGCACTAGTGTCTGAGCGTACAAATGTGCCTACAATGGATTGGTGTCCTATGCTGCTTTAATTAAAAGATTAGAAATTCTTACAATACAAAAGTTCTTTTATAAGAATTCACATTTTAACCTCGTTAGTTGTGGTCAGGGTCATGGGGGCACCGGTTCCTATTCCTGAAGTAAAGGATGGAAGCGTGCCATGCATGGAATGCTAGTCTATCGAATTGGTGGTAGGGATTGACACTGAAGTTTTGTGGGATGATCCCACAACACCCTCCCTCAAACACAAGCAATCTTGTCTGCATGTGATGCCGACCTTGCTGGAAGGGCACTACTGGAAATCAGAACGTTACATCTGTGTACCTAAGATGATCAAATGTAAACTACAACATAATTAAAGTTAACTGTATACTGTGTTGTATATCAGTATATCAGACAGTCTCTTTAAATCAAGTTATTTGATCATATCAGCATCTGATCACAATCATTTACCGAATCTGTACTATTATGAACCTGAACGCTTTAAAACGATTTACTAGATAGTGTTCTGTGACTGTGATTCTTTCAGCACGGCGAATAGCCCAGGCCATGAACATGCCCTACAGGATGTACTTTTACCCTTAAGTATCGTTCCCTTGGTTCACGTTATTTTGTCCTTTCAGAAATGCCGGAAGGTACGCTGTGTCCCAAATGCCACATTACGTACCAAATAGTATCTTAAAATGGTCTCGACGCCAGTGACGCTCGAGTAATTCAGTATACTCTGAAGTAGGGAAGCATGCCGTTTGGAACACATCCTTAATCTAGCCAGCCGACCGTTTCCTAGAACTCCTCCATATACTTAAAGAAAC
>JAVSBV010043838.1:0-11166 GCA_033117975.1 Parotocinclus spilosoma
GACACGCCCACAGACTGTCTAAAGTATTCAGACACGCCCCCACAGACTGCCGAAAGTATTCAGACACGCCCACAGACTGCCTAATGTTTTCAGACATGCCCACAGACTGTCTAAAGTTATCAGACACGCCCACAGACTGCCTAAAGTATTCAGACACGCCCCTTACACACTGTGCATAAAGTATGAGGACACCCCTTTAGGAAATGCTGATCTAGTTATAATTATTATTATTATTTTTATTATTATAATTATTATTATTATTTTTATTATTATTATTATTATTATTAAGACCTCAGTCTGTGTGCCACTGATAATTCCTTATTCCTGTTGTTCATCAGAACCTTAACAGCACCTACTTCGGGGTGCGTAACAAGTGCCTGCAGCTGCTCGGCCGCTTAGGGACGGTCGATAAACCTCTGAGGAAAGAGAGCGAGACGGGACCGAGCTCGTCCACCGGCCCGGCGAGGGACGCCCAGAGCCTCATCAGTGACTATTTCGGCGATCAGGACCCTCGAGTTCGTACCGCAGCCATCAAAGCCATGGTGGGCATGGTAACCGTCGCCGTCTGTTGTTCCGGTTCGTTATGGTACGTCG
The DNA here is from genome assembly GCA_033117975.1 of Parotocinclus spilosoma. NCBI lineage: Eukaryota > Metazoa > Chordata > Actinopteri > Siluriformes > Loricariidae > Parotocinclus > Parotocinclus spilosoma. The sequence continues at coordinate 595 of JAVSBV010043838.1, forward strand.
TTTTGATTTAGCTCGCCCTCTTAATCAGTTACAGCTTCACGAGCGGGGAATGAAGCTCCAGCAGAGCGTGTACAGCCAGGTAAGCTCTTTGTACGCAAATAAATATCTGTAAAGGTCCCTCAAAAGGTCGCTTTAAGCGTTTTTGTTTTCACTTTAGGCCTGTAAGCTGCTGACTGATGATTACGAGCAGGTGCGCTCAGTGGCGGTGCAGATGGTGTTCGTGCTCAGCCAGCTTTACCCCGAGAGGTGAAGAACGACTTTAGTTTTGAGTTTTAAGCAGGACAGGTTTGCGTAAACGCCGATTTCGTTCCTCTCTCACGCAGTATCGTCCCCATCCCGTCGTCCAACGAGGAGATCCGGCTGATCGACGACTCCTTTGGGAAGATCTGCCACATGGTCAGCGACGGCTCCTGGGTGGTACGGGTACAGGCTGCCAAGCTGCTGGTGGGTGTACAGAACGTGGATCGAAGCTGGTTGGGGGCCACGGGCGCGTCTTTTTCCAACCCTGTTCCTTTTTCCTTTAGGGATCCATGAAGCAGGTGAGCCCACACTTTCTGGAGCAGACCCTGGACAAGAAGCTGATGTCAGATCTCAGGGTAAAAACAATGACACTATTTTATAACGGCGTATGAACACACACACACACACACACACACACGCATGCATAAATAAATCGGGGGTTGCCAGATCCCTCAATAGAGATAAACTGATTAAAAAGGCCCCCAAAACAACAAACCACAACAAACAGTATTAGTAAGCGAAAATAACAACAAAAGGGGTTTAGAATAAATATTTGTATTTTTTTATTTGTAATATGTTTATTTATTATATTTGTATTGATAGTATTTTCTTTTATTTGTGATATCTTTTTTTTATGACTTTCCATATTGTTACATTCTGTTTTTTATTTATTTACTCTTTTATTGACTGTATTCCCTGTTTTATTTATTATATTTTTATTCGTAGATTTTTACATTTTATATATAATATTATTTTCTTTGCAATTTTTGGCGTTTTATTTATTATGTTTATATTTATTTATTATATTCTCTTTTTTATTACCTTTTACATTTATTATATTGTCTGTTTTATTTAATATATTTATTTTATTTACAATATTTAGTTTTATTTATTATAATTGTATTTTTTTTTTTATGATATTATTTTATTTACAAAGTTTGGTGTTTTATTTATTAGATATTTTGATTTATTATTTTTGTATTTATAGTATTCTTTCTGTTTTATTTATTTTTATTTAAATGATTACTTTCCATATTATTACATTCTGTTTTTATTTATTCACTCTTTTATTAATTATATTCTCTGTTTTTTATATTTTTTATTTATATATTTTTTGATTTTACTTTATTATTAATGTTTTGTTTTTAGATTTACAAAATTTGGTGTTTTATATATTATTTGTTTTTATTTATTATATTTGTATTTATAGTATTTTATTTTATTTATGATATCCTCTTTTTTATGACTTTCCATATTATTATTATTATTATTATCATTATTATATTCTGTTTTTCATTTATTTACTCTTTTATTTATTATATTCTCTGTTTTATTTATTATATTTTTATTTATATATATATATTTTTAATTTTATTTACAATATTTGGTGTTTCCTTTGCTTTTTTTTATTATATTTGTGTTTGTAGTATTCTCTTTTTTATTAGTTTTGTCTGTCATAATATTTATGTTCTTTACATCATTTTTGTTCTCTATATATTATTATTATTTGGTATATTCTCTATAATTTGATATTTGATTGGATTTCTGTACTCTGGACTCCTGAGATCTTTAGTTGTCCCGTTTTTTATTGTGCAGAGGAAACGGACGGCACATGAGCGAGCTAAGGAGCTCTACGTTTCCGGTGAATTCTCTTCTGGCCGGAGATGGGCGGATGACGCGCCCCGGGAGAAGGTAGACACGTCCGGGGTGAACCTGATCGATTCGGGAGCATGTGGAGCGTTTGTGCACGGGCTCGAGGATGAGATGTACGGTGTGTACGCTCTGTCCCTAAATAAAGGGTTCCCTTTTATTTTCAAATTCCTTACTTTATTTATGTTCTCTTTTTTTTTGTTTTTTCTGTATTAGCTTTTTTTTTGTTTATTTTCCGTTATGCTATAGTATCTATTTTATTTATTTTCTGTATTTTCTATTTTACTGTATTCATTATTTCATTTGATTTTTATTTTTATTTATGTTTTCAAATTATTAAATCTTTTATTTTATTATTATATATTTATGGTATACATTTTAATTTATATTCTCCATTATATTATCTATTTTATTTATTTCCTGTAGTTTCTATTATATTATATTCTGTATTTCTTTTATTATGTATTACATTTATTATTTATTTATATTTTACATAATATTTGTGTGTGTGTGTGTATGTGTATATATATATCTACTTTAGAATTCCATATTTTTTATTTATGATGTTTTCTGTTTTTGTATCTTATTAATTTATTTATTATTTGCTTTTTTATGATAATATTTATTTATTTAAGATATGCTCTGTTATATGATACTATTCAATTAATTTATTTATTAATTTGTTTTTATATTCTCTATTTTATGGTAATATTTATTTTATTTCTTTATTTTGATATTTCCTGTTTTATGTTCATCTTTATTTTTTATTTATTTATAGAAATGCTCTATCTTTATTTTATTATAATATTTATTTGATTTATTTATTATTTTATTATTTATTCATGATATGCTTCATTTTATGATCATCTTTATTTTATTTATTTTTATTTATTTATGATATGCTCAGTTTTATGATTGTTTATTTATTTATTAATTTATGTTTTGTTTAACAAAATTTTTTAATGTATTTATTATTTATTTATGATATGCTCTGTTTTATTATAGTCTTTATTTTATTATTTATTAATTTATTATTTATTTATGATATGCTCTGTTTTATGATCATCTTTATTTTATTTATTTATGATATGCTCTGTTTTATGATTGTTTATTTATTTATGTTTTGTATTACGAAAATGTTTAATTTATAAATTTATTATTTATTTATGATATGCTTTGTTTTATTATAGTATATAATTTTTTTATGTATTATTTATTTATATGTTTTGTTTCATGGTAATCTTTATTTATTTGTTATTTCTTAACGATATGCTCTGTTTTATGATTATCTTTTTTATGATAATATTTATTTTATATATTAATTTATGATATGCTCTGTTTTATGATATTTATTTTATTTAATAATTAATGTATTATTTATTTATGATATGCTCTGTTTTATGATAATGAATAAATGAATTAGATTTATTTATTTATTTATTTATTATTTCTTAATTATATGCTCTGTTTTATGATGATCTTTATGTATGATAATATTTATTTTATTTATTTATGTATGATATGCTCTGTTTTATGATGATATTTATTTATGATAATATTTATTTTTTTTGTTTTATGATAATGAATAAATGAATTAGATTTATTTATTTATTATTTCTTAATTATATGCGCTGTTTTATGATGATCTTTATGTATGATAATATTTATTTTATATATTTATTTATGATATGCTCTGTTTTATGATATTTATTTAATTTATTTATTTATGTATTATTTATTTATGATATGCTCTGTTTTATGATATTGAATAAATGAATTAGATTTATTTATTTATTATTTCTTAATGATATGCTCTGTTTTATGATGAGCTTTATGTATGATAATATTTATTTTATTTATTTATGTATGATATGCTCTGTTTTATGATAATGAATAAATGAATTAGATTTATTTATTTATTTATTTATTTATTTATTTTGATAGAGGTTCGGATCGCGGCGGTGGAGGCCCTGTGCTCGCTGGCCCTGTCGTCTCCCAGCTTTGCTGAGAAGTGTCTGGATTTCCTGGTGGACATGTTTAATGATGAGATCGAGGAGGTCCGTCTGCAGTCGATCCACGTGCTGAGACAGATCTCCACCCACATCACTCTGAGAGAGGACCAGCTGGACACCGTGCTGGCCGTGCTCGAGGTACTGACCAACGACGAGAGAGGAAGAGGAAGAGCGTCCCATCCGTTACTGTCTGATTAACTGATTCGTTGATTTTTTTAGGATTCGTCGCGGGACATCCGGGAGGCGCTGCACGAGCTGCTGTGTTACACTAACGTCTCCACTAAGGAGTGTATCCAGCTGGCTCTGCTGGAGCTCCTGAAGAACCTCACCAAGTACCCGACCGATCGGAACTCCGTCTGGAAGTGAGAGCACGTCCTCATATTTATGGACGGGGCTTACTTATTCCCCTCTTACCCCCCTCTTTATCTCCTCACAGGTGTTTAAAGTTCCTCGGGTCTCGTCACCCCACCCTGGTGCTGCCCATCGTCCCGGAGCTGCTCAGCACGCACCCCTATTTCGACACCCCAGAGCCGGACATGGACGACCCAGCGTGTATCCTGCAGCGCTCGATCAGTTTTAGATTTCTATAAAGTATGGAGTAAGGGAGGGAATCCGAAATCAGGGACGTGTTTAGGGGCTTAGCAATAAATCAGGGAACCGAAATAATCGACCGATATATTTATCATCTTTATTATTTAATGTATTGTCTGCTATTTTAATTTATTTAATTCTCTGTCTTTATTTGATTTTCTTTTATTTATGATTTTATTATATTTACAATATTTGGTGTTTTATTGATTATATTTGTATTTATAGTATTCTCTCTTGTTTATTTTTTTATATTACTTTTTATATTTATAATTTTATTTATTATGTTATTTACATTTTTTTATTTTATTTATGATATTATTATATTTACAATATTTGGTGTTTTATTGAATATATTTGTATTTATAGTATTCTCTCTTGTTTATTTTTTTAAAATTACTTTTTATATTTATTATTCTATATAATATATAATATTATATTCTATTTTATTTCTGTGATCTATACTCCTTATTTTATTTAAAAAAAATTATGTATGTTTATAATTATCTTCTCAATCTTCTAATGCAATCTTTTTTATTTATGATATCCTTTTTGATATATGTATCTGATATATAATAATTATTATGTTATTATTATATATATCTTTTTTTGGCATTTTATATTATATTATATTTATTTTACATAATATTTATGTTTTAATATATTTTAGATGCAGTTATATTCATTATAAAATATTCCGTTATTTCTGAGCAGTGTAGTTTTTTCTATTCTATTTTTTTTGATGATTTCTTAGTCTTTATTTGATTGTATTCTTTACAATATAATATTTTTCATTTCATTTATATAATTTTTTTTTCTATTTGATGATATTATCCTCTTTAGTTGTTAAATTCTCAGATTTGCTGCATTTTATTTATCTGTTTACTTTTTAAATAATTTTCTAATGTAATTTTAATATTAAGCTTATCTATATGTAAACTGTTATTATAAGTGTAATATTCAGGTTAATTTCATTTGAATTATTTGTGTGCTTATATGTTTATATGCATTTATATGTTGTCGTTGCGTGTCTTGCCCACCAGAGGGCCCACATCAGCTCATTAGCGGTTCTCTTATATGCTCGTATCCTGGACTCGTTACTTTTGAGAGTTAAAATCTCTTTTCCTGATGGTTTTAATCAGACATCGCAGTGCTGGTGCTGGTCTTTAATGCAGCGAGGTCCTGTCCCACCATGCCCGCTCTGTTCTCAGACCACACGTTCCGGCATTATGCCTACCTGCGGGACAGCCTCTCGCACCTGGTACCTCAGCTCATGGTGAGAGCAGACCTCACAAGCTTCTGCCAAACGAGTCGCCTGGTCCCTTTAAAATGCATACTGATGTTTTGATGGGGTCTCTCTCTGTCTCTTTCGGTGCTTGTTGGCAGTTGCCAGGCAGGAAGCAGATGGCAGCTCTGGGCACAGAGGCGTCGGGAGCTCAGGAGTCGTTCAGTCTGGAGTCGGCTCAGCAGTTCCTCCAGGAGAGCCTGGCTCGGGTCTGCAACCTGCAGAGTCTGGATTCAGCTGGAGCTCAGGATCTGCTGGACTTTACCATCAGGTCTGAAATCCACCACAGAGCCCAGGGGACAGGGGCAGGGACAGGGGGAGGAGCTGAGGGAACTGTGGGCGTGGCCTTTGCTTATTATTTACTTATCTGCTTTATTATATATTTATAATTATACATTTATTCATTATATTCTCAGTCAAATTATTTTCTCTAACTTATTTATTATAGTTCCTATTTTATTATATATTTATAATATTATAATTTCACATTTATTAATTATATTCTCCATAATATTATATTCTCAAATTTATTTACTATAGTACTTATTTTTTTTATATATTTATAATATTATAATTTCACATGTATTCATTATGTTCTCCGTAATATTATATTCTCTAATTTATTTATTATATTCCTTATTTTATTCTAGATTTATAATATTACCATTTCACATTTATTCATTATATTCTTCATAATATTATCTTCTCTAATTATATTTATAATGTTAAATGTTATTTTTTTATTCTCCATTTTATTTATTATAATCTCTTATTTAATTGTATATTATACTATTAAAATGTCAAATTTATTCATATGTTCTCCATAATATTATATTCTCTAAATTATATATAATTTTCTCTATTTTATTGTATATTTATATAAAATTTTCTAATGTGTTTATTATATTCTTTATTTTATTATGTATTTATATTTTATTTTCACATTTATTTATTATATTCTCCATTTTATAATACTTTATTTTGTATTTTATTTATTATATTCTGTATTTTAATATATATTTATATTATTTAATTTTCTTATTTATTTATTATATTCTCTTTTTATTATTTAATTTTCTTATTTATGATATTCTCTATTTTAATATATATTTATAATATTTAATTTTCTTATTTATTTATTATATTCTCTATTTTAATATATATTTATATTATTTAATTTTCTTATTTATTTATTATATTCACTTTTAATATATATTTATATTATTTAATTTTCTTATTTATTTATTATATTCTCTATTTTAATATATATTTATAATATTTTATTTTCTCATTTATTTATTATCTTCTCTATTTTTGAGTCTTGGTTCTCCCGGGGTTTCCTCCTCATCACATTTAGGGAGTTTTTCCTTGCCACTGTTCCTAACCACACATTTTTGGTTTGATATTATCACATCCTGATACAGAGACCTGCTGAGGCTGGGTGAGCTACAGACTGAGCTGGCTGGATCGGCTGATTTCTGTGCCACGTATCTGCGCTGCCAACTCCTGCTTATGAAGGTGTGTATTGTACTAGAATACTATTATTATTATTATTATACTATTGTATTCTATTCTATTCTATTCTATTTTATTCTATTCTGTTCTATTCTGTTCTATTCTATTTTATTCTGTTCTATTTTATTCTATTTTATTCTGTTCTATTCTATTCTGTTCTGTTCTATTCTATTTTATTCTGTTCTATTCTATTTTATTCTGTTCTATTTTATTTTATTCTGTTTTATTCTATTTTATTCTATTCTATTCTATTTTATTCTATTCTATTCTGTTCTATTCTATTTTATTCTATTCTATTCTGTTCTATTCTATTTTATTCTGTTCTATTCTATTCTATTTTATTCTGTTCTATTCTATTCTATTTTATTCTGTTCTATTCTATTTTATTCTGTTCTATTTTATTTTATTCTGTTTTATTTTATTTTATTCTATTCTATTCTATTCTGTTCTATTCTATTTTATTCTGTTCTATTCTATTCTATTTTATTCTATTCTATTCTATTTTATTCTATTTTATTCTATTCTATTTTATTCCGTTCTATTCTATTTTATTCCGTTTTATTTTATTCTATTCTATTCTGTTCTATTCTATTTTATTCTATTCTATTCTGTTCTATTTTATTTTATTCTATTTTATTCTATTCTATTTTATTCTGTTCTATTCTATTATATTCTGTTTTTTCTATTCTATTATTTTCTATCATTCTATTTTCTATTATTCTATTTTATTCTATTCTGTGTTATTTTATTCTATTCTATTTTTTCTTTTCCATTTTATTCTATTCTATTTTATTCTATTATTTTCTATTTAATTCTATTCTACTCTATTCTATTATTTTCTGTTCTATTATTTTCTGTTCTATTATTTTCTGTTCTATTATTTTCTGTTCTATTTTATTCTATTCTATTCTTTTCTATTAATACATATTACACAGGCGGTCAAAAGTATTGAGACACGCCCTCACACAGTAAAACATTATTGGGACACGCCACCCCACATGGTCAAAAGTATCGAGACACACCTCCGCACACCAGGGTTATCTTTGAGCTGTAATTAATCAGCATGTGTTCTAAAGGCTCTACAGGAGAAGCTGTGGAACATGGCCGTGCCTCTGTGTCTGAAACAGAACGCCATGGCATCAACTGCAGCGCAGCAGGTACACACACACACACACACACACACACACACACACACACACACAAGCATCTGAACCTCAGCTTTCAATGGGCAGAGTAATCTTATAGTCTTGCATTTGTACACTGACTCTGGATTGGTGGAGTCTTCTCTTGATGTGTGTGTGTGTGTGTGTGTGTGTGTGGTAGATCTTAGAGGAGACCTATAAGTTGGAGTTCCTGTACAGTGGCCTGGAGACTCGTCAGGTAGCCACCATTCACAACGTACGACTGCAGGCCAAGGCCCTACAGCTCATTCTGACGGCCCGGACCAAACGAGGGTGAGCTCTATGCCTAAAGGGACCGTACATAAAAAAAAGTTTATTATTAATTACACAAGTTTGTCAAAAGTCACAGGACAGGCTTTATTTCAGAAGCAAAAGATAAAATGATATATCTGAACACCCCGGCGAGTATTGGGGTGAGAGGGGGGCGCTAAAAATACGTTTTTAGGCCATGTCCATCTTGAAAGCCGCCATATTGCATCAAGGGCAAGTTTTGTTTTTTTTTTCAAATCTGAAGGGGGGTCATGTGGGATATCAAAGAAGATCAGAATTGGATCAGAAATCGATCGGTGAGATCGGATTTGCGATATCTCCCGTGGTTCAAAAGTTATCAGCACAAAGTTCAAAACGCTTGCTGTTCGCCACAGGTAACGGACGATTACGATGTGCTCAGTGCCGTATCATAGCGACGGACCTCAAAAACCTTAGACACTTAGACAGATCGGCAATTTCACGCGGCACTGTTACATCACCACATCATAACCAAATTCAGAGAAACCGGGACTGTGGACGACGCCTGGAGAACCTCAACGATGGTTTTGGGAGCCTTTGGGGGGGGGGGATCCACGATGCAGCATGGGACGTGTCCTGTGACTTTTGACTCACTCTGTGTTGGACCCGAAATACAGGATCCTGTTCTGGTTTAAATAAGATGATCTGAAGCTCTTGATGCGAATCCTGTACGAATCGTTAAAGTCGGAGTTTGGAGATCATGAGCGGCTCGGTCGGGTTTAAGATTAAAATCCGGACTTAACGGATCCACGAACGAAGCTCCGATCGGGCGTGGACGGCGTTTAAGGAAAGACGGCGAGTTTAAACGGCGGCGAACGACGTGCTGGAGAAAATCAGAAAGAAAAGAAGGAGCTGATGGAAGAGACGAAGCTGCTGATGCTGTATAAGCGCCCCGTAACATTTCTGATCCCTAACATCAAAACCAGCTACAAGATCAGTCACTTCGTTTTTAGTGACGGGACTAAATCTGATCTTCAGGGTCCAGGCTGCTCTTCAGAAGCTTCATGTAATGAAATTCAATCCAAACGGCTCTCAGCCAATCAGAACGCGGAGCTGGAAGTGACTGTGATCCAAAAGTATCTTTGTAATCGTGGGAACGTAACTGTCTGTTAATCCTTTTCATAAGAATAAAATTTATACTCTGAACGCATCGCTTTTCCGTTCCAGGGTCGAGCCCCTCCTGCCGCTGTGTGAGAAGTTTCTCCAAGAAGTGGAGTCCTTTCAGAGGTACGGCCCCAGGGAGGCCTTTAGTTGCTTCGAGGTTGCGCCGGGTTCCTTCGAGAGCTCGGTCATGAATTTGAAAAAAATGAATTTTCATTCAGACCGTTTCGACCCAAAGTGAAAAAATCCGCCCGCCGTTTTTTTGCCCAACACAGGCTCTTCATGACCGAGCTGCCCCATTTCCAGGACAGTTTTGTAGAGAAGCTTCTAGAACTGATGCCCAGGCTGGTCTCCTGCAAAGCTCTGGATTTGGTGAAGATCCTCCAGACCACGCTGAGACAGAGCAGGTTCACCCACCTCAGGCTTCCCGAGCAGGTCCGTATCTGTGCTGTCCCATTAAACGGCGGGGAGGGGGCGGGGTTACGTGGACTCTAGACTAAAGACTCGTGACTCGACTTGGACTCAAGCCTAAAGACTCGTGACTCGACTTGGACTCTAGCCTAAAGACTCGTGACTCGACTTGGACTCTAGCCTAAAGACTTGTGACTCGACTTGGACTCTAGCCTAAAGACTCCTGACTTGACTTGGACTCTAGCCTAAAGACTCGTGACTTGACTTAGACTTTAGCCTAAAGACTCGTGACTTGACTTGG
>JAVSBV010043848.1:0-11165 GCA_033117975.1 Parotocinclus spilosoma
ACATATATATATATATATATATATATATATATATATATATATATATATATATATACATGGTGTGTCAAAATTCAGCTGCCAAAAATTAGATTATCTAATCTAATTAATATGTTACATTATTGTTTTTTCGCAGAAGACAAAGACGCATCCCTATGATCGGTGGCCTGGACCCTGGGTATTATAAAACCTTTAAAACCTTTAGGTAAAATTACCTATTTTATCAAATTCTGTCTGGTGGTCTGTAGTTTATGTCATATATTTTTTAAAGCATTTAAATATCTTGTGGTATAGATACTATAATACATGGATGTATGTCTGGTGGTCTGTGGTTTGCCTTGTGCATTGTAATACAGCAAGAATGTGAAAAAGTCTTTCAATACAAATCCTATTTGCCTGATCAAAACCCAAATTGAAACCAGCATACCTGATAACTAAATAATGATGATTTTGTATTAAGAAAAATCAGTCTTCACAAAGTACTAAATGCATCAGTGATAAATTGAAATACATATATAATAATACTGTGAATAAAAGTAAAATTTCTTTTCATATTTTCAGTTTATCTCATTAACCATCATTATCCAAATTTTACCCTTCTTTACCAAGGTAACTTTTGGAGTGAAAATATATTAATTTCCCATATTTGCTGTACTTACAACTGTTGAACACGCCAGCATACACCCAACACTGTGCAAACTTGACAGGTACACCACCCGTGGAAGCATATTTCAGCAGAATCTCAGTACTTCCTGTCCAGGATGTTGGAGCTGTACCAAGTGTGTAGTCATCATTCCAGTTCCCCACCAAGACTCCATTATCATCCTGTGAGTTAATCTGACAATATACAGATACATGGCATGCAAGGCTCTTAGGTAACCACAAACAATATGGCATTGTATTTAAATATTAATTTGAAATATTGAGGTGACTCAATTATTTTTACGTATATGATACGTTTGAATTCTGATAATGAAAAGATAAAAATAATAGTAATATGTTATACCATAGATGAGCCATTCCGAACCAGTTTGGTAGCATCTCCTCTGTACTGGATTGGCATTTTCCCAAAGTCTAAGATGAAGATACAAGCTTCCAGGACTCCAGACTGAAACTACAGAACACAAAAGCAAATAGAAAAAGGGTATGCAATTAATTAATTATACCAAATACTATATTTATTGCAACATAAAGTATCTTGTGACGAAATGTTCTTAAGTATGACGTAACCCTCATTCATAACTTTCTTAAGTTAAAACAAGAGGGAACAAAGACTATGATGTGTGTTTGGTATACTGGCCAACCAAGAAAAATACAAGAAACCTAATTTTATTTCACCAGTTAAACGAGTACCTAAGCAGCACAAACTTTTATGGAACATGGAATAAACTAGCATAACAGCACTTAAAACATAACACGTGCTAGTCTTTGCTGTTTTAAGGTAATTAGATGAGGTAAATATCAGGTTGTATTAGAAGTTCACATCAGACAGTCCATCAATGTTGATATGATAGGCTGGCACCAACAATGCAAACATGCAAACAAAAGTTGAAATTTGTTGCATTCTTAAAATTATGCATAAACTTTTAAAATTACACTTTTTCTATTTATTTGCCATTGTAATCTGTAATCTTTCATATGCCTGATTTCAGAACTTGCCCAATTCTGCACATTGTGCATGCACAGTACATATGGTTTAAAGTATTACTACTCAGACTTGAATTGAGATAATACTCAGATATTTAAAATTCAGCCATTCGAAGTTGCTACCTCAGCCAATAAAATGAGTAACCGATAATGTGTAGCGCTTCTTTTTAAATTTCCAGCCGTAAAAGTAAAAAAGTACAATGAGGGTAACTTCTTTATAATCTACATGAGCAGATTTTAATATTCTGCTTGGTCATTTATTTATGTATTGAGGAAAAATGATCCAATATTACATATAAGTATGTGAATTCTAGTCAAACACAGATCAGCTTCAACTCTAGGATGCTGGTATGTTTTGTCATAGACTATGACTCAGCCATCCCAAAACATAAACTATATTCTTTAACCATTCTTTGGTAGAATGTCTTTTGTGATTATGGGTGTTGTCTTGCTGCATGAACCAAGGTATATTCCGTTCACATAAAAACGTCATTTTTTTTGTCTTATAAATTAGAATTTACTGCCCCAGCAGTGATGGCAAGTCATCCTTGCCCAAATGCAGTAAAGCAAGCCCAAACCACAAAACAATCCCCATCACGCTTTATTAATGGGAAACCGTTCTTATGATGGGATTCAGTGCTTTCCTTTCTTCAGACACAGCACTTCTCACTTAAACAAAAAAGTTGTCCTTCATATCATGATACAGATCCACAAACTTTCAATATTTTTGTATGATTTATTTATCTGGTTTGCATAGATGTATCTTTAGGCACAGTGAAATCCTGGGTATAATTTCTTACCTGCCCATAGTTCCATGGTCGTCTGCCTACATCACTGAAGACTCCATTGTAGATGACCCCCACATCATTCAGCACATACTCTTGCCTCTCATTTTCTTCATCAATAAAAACCTGATCCACTGTGAGGCAACATTTACACAGGTGATAATTTATTTGATATAAGAATTTCAATATGAAATGTAAATATAAAGTATAAAATCAGCTCAGCTTACATGGCGCCCAGGGATTGAAGAGCACATAGAAATCAGTATTTGGATTTCTTGGGGTTCGATATTTCCCCACAGTTGTTATGACAGTCACATAGGTGCTGTACAGACCTACAATGCAGTCTGCAGCTGGTGTTATGCCCACCTTTAATTCAGTTCCTATGGTATCCAGCACATAGCAGGTCCAATTGTTGGATGGGTAATTGTTCCCAATGGTCAGGCTGATTAAGGTCCTTTGAGTTAGAAGTGGCTTATTGCCTATGAAACAAAGTAAACACAGATTAATTTTCATTGGTGCCATGTGTAGATATTCTCATATTCTGCAGCATAAGGGTTAAGGTACTGGACTATGGACCAGAAGGTCCAGGGTTCAAATCCCACCTCGGCCAAGCTGCCACAGTTGGGCCCTTGAGCAAGGCCCTTAACCCACCATTGCTCGGATTGTAAAACCATATAAGTTGTAAGTCGCTCTGGATAAGGGCGTCTGCTAAATAACATAAATGTAAATGTAAAATGTAATATCTCATAATTAAATATCCCCTAATTTGTGCGAGCGGTGTACATGTACTGTATGCATATGTGTAACTGAGTTGTCTTTCAGATATGTGCTCTGTACTTTCAATGTATAAGGCTAATGGTTTCAGAAAAGAGAGGCTTACCAATCAAGAACTCAATGGAGACCCTGTCATTTTGTTGATCAAACTGGCGGTTGAAGACAATACCTATGGAGAACTCTTGACCCCGACGGACAATCAGGTTTTTACTTTTGTATTTGTTAGTGTGGTGGTCCACCATGTTTGTCTCTGCATACATTTTCACATCCAGTACTCTGAGATCCAAAAAATCTGAAGTTTCACAAACAAGGATTTCATCTTAGATTAACAAATATTCTAGAGTCATATAATTAGTGCAGCATGACTGTGTTGGTACAAGTTTATCAGACACACAAGGTTAGTGGGATTTTTTACTGGTCAAATGTGTAGATTTGCAGTTAGACATTATTAGTGTGATGGACTACAGTAGTTAACTGTACTTGAATGTTAATGAATGTATGTTGCTTCTGTTCACTGAAGATGCAATTTGGTGCGTATTACTCGCAATCAACATTTAAATGGTTCTGTTTATAACTGACAGAATTTAAGACTTCAGGTATCTACAAAGTTAAACCTGTCATTTATTCCCTTCAGTTGAAACATTTTGGCCCTCACAAAAGATACATGTATTTACAAACACAATCATACACATTGTATGTCATACCATCAGAACCCCTGGCCCTGGCTTCAATGATTTCCAGCTCAGGCAGACTAACGTTACCACCATTGAAGCAGGAAATTAGATCGTTGTTCCGGCCTCCATATTTTTCACATGGATCATACACTGGCATGGTGTTTGCACACAAGCAGGATTCAGTTTGCACACAGATTGTAGAGTATCTATAATAAACCATCATACCTTGTTAATTTTTTTGTCACATTACACACTGAGCATGAAAATTAATGAAAGAAATAATTGAATAAATACATTCTTCCAACAGTACTTGCACATTACAACACATACTATTAAAAAAAAATAAAAAAATAAACCCCTATTAGTTAGTAAAACAAATTAATGAAATACCTAGTTTAGCTAAGCTAATTTAGATTAACCATTATAATTTGCTCAGGTAAAACAAATTACTGTCCAAAACACATGCCAGACAAAAACACTCCGTCTTGACACTGTAATGGGTTTGGATTACTAACTATTACTAATGCATTAAATGTGATATGACTGATAATATTACTTTAGTACCAATAAAACACAATAATAAATTACTTACCCACCCTCAAGAAGCTGTGTTCAGCTATACTCACGCAGACTGCGATGTCCATTTAAATAGGTTATGAGCCCACCCCTTTCTGGAAGTGCTTCATTTTTTTTTTCTCAGAATGACAATGCAAAGTCAAACTTTAAATTATGATTGGTCACCTGAACTTAATTTCAGATTACCAAGATTATCAAATAACAGATTACCAATGCTTAACCTTTCGACCTGATTTGATCCCAACCATGGGTCTGATTGGGTTTACTCCAGGTTCCAAGGACATGCATGTTGGGCTAATTATTTTTTCTTATTGTTTTGTAGAGTGCCCTTAGTATTTGTGTGTGTGTGTGTGTGTGTGTGTGTGTGTGTGTGTGTGTTTAAGTATTACATAAAGCATAATCAAAATTGTCAAACGTCTTACAAGTTGATACAACCAGTTACAGTCAGTTAGATAAATAAGGAAAACATGCTATGCCAATCATTTATTGTCATTTATACGTTAAGCAAAATGATCCTTTTTAAATGATTATTACATATAGGAGCACTATAGGCAACACTGTTTGAAGCTTTGCCTTCAGTAACTGGTGTGATCCCCTTGTACGGCAATAACTGCAGCAAAATAACTGTTGATGAGTCCTAAACATACTTATGACTCACTAACACAACAGCATAAACTGTGTGATGTCGTTGGGTTTCCTTACATTATCTGCTCACTTCAAGTCCTTCAGGTCCACAACATGCCACTGTCACTATGTGCCATCTCTTAGTGATCATAATATTTTGCCTCATTATCATGTGTATACTGTAATGAACTATTTAATGTGTTAATATGATTAATACAAGGTTGTAATAAAAATCCAGTGCTATTTAGTGCTTTCAATTGGCTGCAGTTCAGAAATACCTGATAGTCAAGTTTATCACTTTCAAATGTTTACAACCTAAATCACATCGACATATTTGATATAGAAATATGTGACCTGTAAGTGGGAAAAACCAGCATTTAAAGTGGCTCATGGTTCAAAATCCCTGATTAAAAGTATGTCATATTTGTTAATGTAAATTTTACATATTTTGCATTGCAATTATTTGAGTGTTAATTTGAAAACAAATGATTGTGATGTTCAATAGGGTTTAATTGTTGCATGTGTTCAATCCCACAGGAAAGAATTAGCCACAAGTGTCATAGTTTTGTCCTAACAAACTATTTCAAAGTTTCAGTATTGTGAAATTATAGGTCACAGTGACATTTGCTTTAAAAAGCTAAAATTATGACTTCCCCCAAGAATGTCATGACATCCTAGTGAATGCATGGGGTCCATAAAAACAACAGGTTTATATATATATATATATATATATATATATATATATATAGTGTCTTGCAAAAGTCCCCCTTGAACTTTTTTTGCATTTTGTCACAATATGTTACAACCATGGTTTTCAAAGCTCTAATCAAATAAAAATCCTAAAAGTGTCAATAAATTAATTACTTAAAAATTATAGAGTGTGGTTTTCTGGATTTTCTTTTTAGATTATGTCCCTCACAGTTAAATTTACCTACGATGAAATTACAGATCTCTTCATTCTTTGTAGGTGGGAAAATTTGTAAAAACAGCAGTGTATCAAATACTTATTTTCCCCACTGTATATAAGGTATCTTAAGATTATACATTTATGGCTAGGGAAAATCGGTCTTATCTTATGTATTATCACATACATGCAAAAATATAAAAAATAAGGTTTTAAGTGCTACTGTACATTTTTCTCATAAATATCTTTGTTGGTATTGTTTTTATTAAGATTTTATGATTTATCTCAGCATATTCTGCCAAAAATGACAATATGAAATGTTTTGCTAATTTTGCTTCTTTAATATTTCTTTATATTCTATTTTTGTTCCCAATTGTTAATAAAGTATGTATGTATATTACATTATACTATACATTGAGTAACACCAAAGAGCTGGGATAAGAACATTTAAAACATTATTCATGTTTGTGTAAAACAAATCCTGTTGTATGACCCAAAATCGAAAAAGTTGGCACAGTACGGAAAAAGCATATTAACAGTGTTTCTTACATTTGACTTTTGTGTTATGTCTCTTGTTGTTATGCAGTCTAAGACTGCTGCTGCAACACTATTGTCTGACTAGATAATTGCATATATTAGTATTTTTACACATTTTCTAGTAAAGTTCTTGGTGAAAGTTTGTATACACTGTTATCATTAAAATCAGATGGACAACTATTTTAATCATTTTTTAATCATTCAAATAAATTCAAGTACATCATTAAAATCAATTGACATTGTGTAATTAATCTGTTTAGTTATCTGTTTACCATGTTGTGTGGCAATAACTGGAACTAAAAGTTGACGGTAACTGTTAATCAGTCCTACACATTTACTTGAAGGATTTTAGCATATTCTTCTGTACACAACAGCTTTTACTCTACGATGTTGTTAGATTTCCTCATATTAACCTTTCTTCTGGATTACGGTCAGGAGTTTGACTTGGCCATTCCAGAACATTGTCCTAAGTGTTCTTTAACAGGTTTGGTGGAATGACTTGTGTACTTAGGGTCGTTGTCTTCCTGCATTGCTCATATTAGGCTTGATATTTTGTTCACAGACAGATATTTCTCTCACAGGCTGATATTTATATATATATATATAATTTTACAGATTGTTAGTATTATCAGTAGTATTACATATTGCACTATTCCAAGATTGATGTAAAGTAATCCTGGCCAGCATGCAACAAAACAGGCTAAAACCATGATACTACCACCACCATATTTCACATACCGGTAGGTAGAAAGTTCTTATGCTGGCCATGCAGCGTTTCTTGTTCTAGACATTACTCTGTTCAATAAACCAAAAATTATATTTGTGTCGTTTGTCCACAAAATGTTTGATGAGCTATAACGCTGACTTGTACTTTAAATTAACTGCTAATCCTATATATTGTTACATCCCAACAATACTTAAAATCTGTCTGCATTGTTACAATAAGCTGTTTGATTATTAAGTACTTCATATATTTGTCATTACCGTTTGGCACTGTGTCTATTTAAAATGTTGGTGTAAAACTGGCACAGATTGAAAAGGTACATGCATGATGTCAAATAAATAACCACTCATGTATTTAAGTAAACAAGGTAATCGAGGCATGCAGGATGAAAAAAGAAGCGAAGAAACTGGTTTGGGTACCCAGAGATGAGGGTCCAAAGGCAGTCCAAAGCCTGAATTACTAGGAAGTAGAAGCAGGTACCGGATGTGTCATAGTCATAGAATAGGGAAAGGAGTAAAGTTAGTAGGCTAAACAAGGAAACACACAGGAGAGGCAGAAGCTGGTACGATTGTATCAGAAACAGTGTAGACTGGAGTCTTTAAACAGTCCACTCACTGTCCACTTTGTTAAAGATATTCACCTTGTTGCTCCACCTTGTAGATGTAAAGTCAGAGACAGAAGCTAATCTGATGCTGATAGCCATCCTGTGATAGTCATCATCTAATCCTTCATCTGAGATTATAGGATGCTACCAACAGCATGATGGTGACTGGACATTTTTTGGCTGGGGACTATTTTCTGTCCAGCAGTGGCACTGCATATGGAAAAACAGATTAACTACATTCTGTAATTGTAAAACTACAACATATGTGTAAATGAAGAATAAGCAGGATGTATATTTTATTTTATGTTATTTATTATGTCATATTTCCTAATGTGGTTTAAAGAGTTTTTGGAGGAAAAACTGCTCCACAACTGTACAGAATCTCTTACTTGCATAACAGTGCATCAGCCACTAGGACCAAATCAGATGCTAATTGGGTGATAGATAATTCTCAGCACTGCAGTGACACTGATGTGATGGTGTTGTGTTAGTGTGTGTTGCACCTACTGCATTACAAGTGGATCGAACACTGCAGTGCTGCTGGAGTTTCAAACCACCTCATTGACACTGATGACCTGAAAACCTTCCACCAGTAAAATCATCCATCTTTTAAAGCCAAACCCAACTAGTAAATTTGTTTAATAATATTTAAAAGCAATGTAATAAACATCAATTAACTAAACCTAAACTTCAACTAAATCTATAACATTGTTTCTTTCACAGTCCCAGTAATGTTTAACTATCAGCTTTAGAACTGTGTTAATTATTTGTGGCGCAAATCCAACAAGGTGCTAGAAACTCTTATAGATCCTGTAGTTTACAGGGAACCAACATAGGAATGTGAAGATGGGGGTGATGTGTTCTCTCTCTTTTTTTGTGCTTCCGAGAAGACAAGCTGCTGCATTTTTTAGACTAACTGCACACAAGATAATCACTCATGTACAGACTGTTTCAGTAGTCCATGCAGGATTAAATGAGAGTGTGTCTAACCTTCTCCAGGTGTTGGGTTAATAAAAAGTTTTTTTAACTGACCTAAGCTGGTAAAACAGTTAATGACAACAGTTAATTTGTTTATAAAACCAGAGGCCAATTAAAGTTTATTTGCCAGAGGGACAGTGCATTATACATTTTTACATTTTTTTTTTAAATCTTCCTTCCAATAACAATTAATTTGATGGTGTAATGGCATAGGAGATATTTTTTTAGGCACACTTAGGGACATTTAAAACCAACACCACATAAACACATGTTGTATAAACACCACAGTCTTCATTAGTATTGTTGCTGACCATGTTATGTCCCATTATGAATACAGTGTTCATATCTTATGATAGCTACTCCCAGTAGGACAGATGCAATGTTGTAAAGATCATATAATCTCAAACTTTTTTTTAACATGACAATGCGTTCACTGTACTCAAATGGCCTCCACAGTCACAGGAACTCAGTTCAAAAGAGCACATTTTGATGTTGTGGAAAGGGAGATTCACATCATGGAAATATTAAAGGCAGTTCTAAAAGCAAAATGGGGTACAATTCAGTACTAGCAAGCGTGTTTGTGTGTGTGTGTGTGTGTGTGTGTGTGTGTGTGTGTGTGTGTGTGTGTGTGTGTGTGTGCGTGCGTACATGCGTGCGTGCGTGCGTGTGTGTGTGTGGGTGTACATTCAGAAAAAGGGTAGTCTTTGACCTGATAAACAAGAATAATAGTTCATTGTGACCTGTCAATCAAACTGTTTTAATGTGCAAAATGAAGTGAAACTGATCACACTTTAAATTATCATAGAAGCTAAAACTAAATGGGAAGTTGTGCGTCCTTATTTGGTTTGTACCATTTCCTATTTAGCATAAAGATACATCAGGAAATATCTAGGCATTAGATTGGTTTATAATTGTGATTGAAATTACAATATGTTTAATAATGAAGTCATACACTGTAGCAGTGATCCAGACTGTATTATTGATTCTATCTAGAGTAAGCACGGATTCTCTACTGGCCTGTCCACATTGTGTTAAATACACAAGATCAAAGTGATTTACAGGCGCTGTGGTGAGATATAATATCTTAGATCTGAGATACACTAAATAGACAAAAGTGGGTACCCAAATGCAATATTACATGCAACACATGGCTATTAGTATGGAGTTTGCCATCACCTTTGCTGCTACAACAACCTTTGTTGTTTTAAAAGGACATTCCAGTAGATTAAAACAAATTATCTCAAACACTACTGCTCACTTACATACACTTTATATGCTTGTTTGAAGACTCATCTTCTAATTGTTGAGCTCTGCCTTTTCAGGGACTTTCCCTTGCGATATATTCATAAGATAAAGCATTTCTCCATAGACAAATGGTGTCAGAAGAATGGTTTTACTAAATACCCCAGTGACACTCAGTATGATATATTAATAGGTTTCAACTTCCAACAAACCTGTTTGCAACTTTTTGCCCTTCGGAGAGAATTGGTTCAAAGATAATTGGTTTGCCAAATTTGATTGAGAATTTGGTTGGCTTCCTCAGAACCTTGACTTCAACTCCATCTTGAAAATGCACAATTTGAATTTTGCAAATCATATGACAATGCAAAAATAAAGAATGCAATAAAATATGGAAAAGTATATATCATCACTACAATGTTTAATACTATTTGCAATGTGTATCATCACAAAATTGTGTATTAGTGACCTGTATTGTATTTTCTTCTTTTCCTTTTACGAAGAATTTACATTTACTCTGTAATTGTCTTTCCAGATCCTTTGTTGTTCTTATGTATGTACAGAATTAACTTCAGTTAAGTATTCACTTTACATTTTGTTATCTATACAGCAGGCCATCAGTGAGTTTTACACATCTGTAGCGCTGTATCATAATGACTTATCTATTATTGAGTATAAAGAGACCATTTGCTTCCCCAATTTTCTCATTTCACATATCCTCATAGCAGAAGAAGTGTAAGTAAAATAATAAGTGTAGGTTAAGTATAAAGCGGATTCCAAAAAAATTGGGACACTAAACAAATTGTGAAAAAACTGATAAAAATAAATAAAATAAAAACTGAATGCAATGATGTGGCGATGGCAAATGTCAATAGTTTATTCGTAATAGAACATGGGTGACAGATCAAAAGTTTAATCTGATTAAATGTAACATTTTAAAGGAAAGATATGTTGCTTCAAAATTTCACAGTGTCAACAAATCCCAAGAAGACCAATTAACACTAATTAGGTCAATTGACAACATGATTGGGTATAAAAAGAGCTTTTCAGAGTGTCAGTGTCTCTCAGAAGCCAAGATGGTAAGAGGATCACCAATTCCACC
>JAVSBV010043859.1:0-11165 GCA_033117975.1 Parotocinclus spilosoma
CCCACAGTCCAAAGACATGCGTGTTAGGTTAATTGATTACTCTAAATTGGCATTGACTTGTGTGTGTGTGTGTGTGTGTGTATATACGTGACTGGTGTTGAGATGAACTTGTGTATGGATATAACCTTGTGTGTGTCGCTTACATGGCCACTGATGTCGATAGCAACGTTAAAGAAGCCAAATAAATAAATAAAATAATCAAGGACTGTACATTTTTTATGATCATTCAGGGTGTGTTCAGGAGTGGTTTTCAGCAGTGAACAGAATTAATAAAAACCAGTGTTTTGTAAAATTTCACATACAAATTTTCACCTACAAAGAGCAAAACAGACACTAAAATAAAATAAGCTCCCTTTACAAACAGCGATGGCCCTCAACCAAAACGACACAAGAACAATTCTAAATTTTATGGCAAGAATAAAAATGAAAGGGAAAATCCAGAACACAAATGGACACACAAAGAAAAAGGCACTGGAACTGAAAACAACGAGTATGCCATGTATAACACTTAAAGTGTGTAAAGTGGCGTTATAAAAACCAAATAAATAAATAAAATACAAACAGCTATGATCTCTGAACAAGCTACATGCAAAACATTGAAGCAGTTGGGCTACAACAACACAAGCCCACATTTCCACTCCTGTCAGCCAACGTGACATCCATCTGCGTGGATTATTGACCAAATGGTTGATGGTTCAGGTCCCAGACCTGCCAAGCTACACCATTTTGGCCTTTGGGTCATTTCCCTAACCTTCAATTGCTTGGATTGTACATTGTAAGACTATAATTAGTTGTAAACAAATGAGCCAAGGAACACTAGAAGCAAGTGGAATGCTAGATTACATTTCAAAGATTAAGAAACAAGCTGCAGTTGTCAGTACTCTGGCGAGCCAGAACACAATGCCTGTTTTGTTGTGATGCACCGATAAAGGTGTTGAACTATGTTCCAGAAGGTCTAGTGCTGAAGCAGTAGTCCTGACAAGCTGCCTAACATGGCCCTTAACCTTCTATTGCTCAAAGTGTGCTTTGTAAGATAGTACATAGTATTCGTTGCAACAAATCAGCCAAGTAACATTAGACACAAAAGATGGAATGTTGTACTTGATTTTGATGCTAACCCTTTAAATACTAGGAAACAAGCTAAAGTCAATAATCCTGAGTAATAATAATCCTGTTGTCTTTCAGTAGATAAGGTACTGGACTATACACCAGGAGGTCCAGGACTGCAGTCCAATCCATGATAAACTACCTCTTAATAGTCAGATAATTAGATAGAGAGAGTTTCTCCTATGAGCAAGGCTCGTAGCTGTCAAATGCTTGAATTGTACCTTGTAAGATTTGATCAGTTGCAGGGTTTGGCAGTATTATTGTTTTGTAGCTTTCTCACCCACATTTTTGTTTTTCTCCAGGGCCACACTCTTCCAGGAGCTGCTCTTCAGGCGCACTAACATTAGCCCCCCCAACCAGGAGCTGCTTTACGAGGGCAGGCGTCTGATTCTGGACCCCAACAGACAGGCACAGATGTTTCCCCGCACCAGCAGGGACAATCCAATAATGCTCCTCAGCAGAGAACTGGTCATTACCGTCGGACTCATCTTTGAAGACCGTAAGATACCATCAATTTCTAACCTCATCACTCACACAAGAAATGATTACAGCCCCATTGACTCATGCATCTGCTGATTCTCTAGCAGTTAGTATTTTACTGAATTACTTATTAGATTAGAAGTATTATAAAGGAGTAGCCACATAAAATACTTTGACATGCTCGGAAATCGTTCTAATCCTGTCATTAAACTCCTTCGTCTAGCAGCTGTATCTACTTTGATAATACAGCAAATACTGTAGAAGGATTTATGTTTACGTGAGGCAGGAAAATTTTAATTTAAATTTATTTCTATAGCATTTTTTTTACAATGGAGAATTGTCTTAAAGCAGCTTTATAATATTATATTATCTTAAAAGGCCAATTCCAAATTGAGCAAGCCTAGGGTGACAGTGGAAAGGAAAAACTCCCTGAATATAGAAGGAAGAAACCTTGGGAGGACCAACACTCAAAAAGGGACCCGTCCTCCATCTTTTCTCTCCTGTATAACCAGGGCCCAAGACATAAACATGATTAAGATTATCTGAGCTTTGTGATATGGTGTGTTATCCGGCTGAAAGCTCATCAGAAGATACACTGGGAACAAAAATGGATTAACATGGTCATCAACAAAACATTCATACAACTTTCATACAATGTTAAATTGGAATTAAGCTGCTCAAAGTGTGCCAAGCTAATCTCCCCCATGTTACGTATGGTGGGTAAACCCACACAAGGCAGGTGTAGAAAGCAATCACAGGTATTTATCAAACCAGGCAAACAGAGCAAAATCGACAGGCAATCTCATAAACCCTGAAACAGGCAAAGTTTAGATCAAGAAAATGCTCGAAATCAAGAATACGCTCAGTACGACTCACAAGGGAATTCAGAACTTCTTCGTTCCTGACCAGTCGAAGTTCAGGGTCTAAATCCCAGCAGAGGTGGGCCTCGTTGCATTCTGATATAACAGATGCAGGTGAACTTGGTATTCTGTCAGTACTCTAGAGATAGTGTCCGTGTACATTCTGAGCCAGCACGCTGGAGGTAACATTCCACCACCAAGAGCAGCCTGAATCGTTCAAGCCAGGAAAGCTCCATGATTTCATGTTCCTTATGCCACATTCTGACCATGACATCTGAATGTCTTAGCAGAAATTAAGACTCATCAGACCAGGCTATGTTTTTCCAGTCTTTAGGAATAATTTTGGTGTGAGTTGTAACCTCAGTTGTCTGCTCTTAGCTGACTAGATTAACCTAACCTTGGTGTGATCTTATGCTTTTGAAGCCCATCTGCTTCAAGGTTTGATGTGTTGTACTTTCAGAGATGCTCGTCAGCATTCCTCGGTTGTAACAGGTGGAGATTTAAGTTACGTGTGTATATGTAGACCATTTGTCATAAACCCTCGAGAGATTGTGCATGAAAATTCCTGCAGATCAGATGCTTCTGAACTATTCAGACCACCCTGTTAAGAACCAACAACCATCCTTTCCTATTCTGATTCTCTGTTTGAACTTTAGCAGGTGGTCTTGGCCATGTCTGAGTTTCTGCCATGCGACTGGTTGATTAGATATTTGCCTTAAGGAACAGATGTACCTCATGAAGTGCCTGATGTACAGTCTACCCTTATACTAAATACTTTCGTTTCTTTGGAAATAGAAGATCAGTTCTGCAAGTACTTCCTCAACTTCTTAACCCACTACTGCATTATTTGCAAGTCGACTTGTAAATATTTAAAAAGCTGTTACTAGGAATGGTGCAAAAACCCATTTGAAATAGGCTAGGCTCCATGGGGCTGTAACATAGTAAAAGATTTGAGCTTAAGTCCCTAGCAGACTGAACATAATTACTATGTATGTTTTTTTGTAATTGTTTTTAGAGCAATCTAAGAATTAATGTAAGTGTTAAAGAAGGTACAACCCCAATTCCAAAGAAGTTGGGAAATAAAAACAGAATGTGATGTTTTGCGAATCCTTTTCAGCACGTATTCAATTGAATACGCTACAAAGACAAGATATTTAATGTTCAAACTGATGTTAATGAATAAAATGTATTGTTTGTTGCAAATATTCACACATTTGGAATTTGATCCCTGCAACATGCTCCAAAAAGTTGGGACAGGGGCAGCAAAAGAAAGGCAAAAAAAACGCATGCTTGGAACATTCAACAGGTAAGTGTCATGATTGAGTATAAAGGGAGCATCCCCGAAAGGCTCAGTCATTACCAAGTAAGGAGGTTCACCACTTTGTGAACAACTGCGTGAGCAGACTGGTCTGCCTGCAGTACAGACCTGTCTCCCATTGAAAATGTTTGACGCATTGTAAAGCACAAAAGACGACAACAGAGACCCCGGACTGTTGAGCAACTGAAGTTGTACATCAAGCAAAAATGGGAAAGAATTCCACCTACAAAGCTTTAATAATTAGTCTCCTCAGTTCCCAAATACTTATTGAGTGTGATGTAACACAGGGGTAAACATGCCCCCTTTTTTGGAACGTGTTGCAGGAATCAAATTCAAAATGAGTGAATATTTGCAAAAAACAAAACAAATTAACCATTTGAACATTAACTATCTTGTCTTTGTACTGTATTTAAATTGAATATAGGTTAAAAAAGATTAGCAAATTAATTGGATTTGGGGTTGTATGTATTTATTTAGTCGTTCATTGTTTTATCTGCTTGATCCTGTATCACATTTAAAAACTGGATCCTCATTACATTTAGGGAGTCTTTCCTTGCCACCGCCATCCCATGCTTGTTCAATTAAGGCTGCAAGTCTAGGTAGTTGTAAAGCTTTTTTAAGACATTGCTCTGTTGTAAAAAGTGCCATATAAATGGAACTTGACTTAACTTGGTCTCTGTTTGGTGCTGTCTGTCTGGAGCATTTTCTTCCCTTGTCTATGTGAGTTTTGTCCTGGTACTCTGGAATCCTTCCAATTTTCAAATACATTAGTTATTTTATTGGGCTCTTTTAGTGTGGAAATATGGATTCTAGTGTGGGAGTAGGGACCCCAGTGAGGAGGTAGGGACCCTAGTGAAGTAGTAGGGACACTAATGAGGGAGTAGGGTGTGTGTGTGTGTGTTCTTGTGCGCACATGCATAGCATACTGTCTAGTGTTGATATTTATCTCTGTGCCTCAGCTACTCATTAATCTGTATATACAGTATGCAACAGGTATGCAATCTCACTGAGACACCTAGAGACACACAGGTATCAGTACATTTCTGTTAGTTCTGTGTCAGACGCTTTAAAGGTGATTCTGCAGGCAGACTGCACATTTTGTTTGGGTTTAACAAACAGCGCAATATATTGAGATATCTTATCATTTGATATATTACTGTGTCAGTGTACATGGTATATCGAAACTGATGAATGATAACCTTACCTAGTAGATAGTAAATTCATGTAAAAGTGCATGGAAGAAGTCATGGCCTGCACATTTTGTCTACAGTAGAAGCCACAATTTTTGTAGGCATTTAACAGTCAACATATTTTGGAACATCAACTTAACACAAATTTATCACGTTTCTACGACCTTTTAATTAACTTTTAAAAATCTTATTTATATGTTCTTCTAGTGTGAACTAGCAGAAGTAAAAACAAACATGCAAAGCAGCAAGAGACACAAAAGACAGAAAAGACAAATTGAGGGACAATAGAAGAGGAACTATACACACCTGCAGGGGTCGCACCAGTTTGTTTGTAGTCTGAGACCAAAGCGAGCTCTGCATTTCCTGGGGGAACCAGGGTCTGAGCACAAGGCATGCAAGCACACGTATAAAAGAAGGAAGCAGGAACAGGAGGAAGCAAGGGAAATGGAAGAAAGAGGCAAAAGTAGATTCCATCAACATGGAGGCAGAAAACCCCCAATAATACATGTTATTTACTGTATATACACTCATTGTCAAAAAAAAATGAAGTCAGACTTTTGCAAAACTCAGCATGCAGTTACATCCCAGGCAGATATGCAAATCATTACAGACGTGGTCTAATTAGACACTTTGTCTTGCCACAACACGGGTTAAATTTTCTTCCCCTTCTGCTTTACAAAAAGTCTCTCAGAGGCTACTTTCAGGTAGCCTATGTCTTTATAAGATATTGTTGACACTCATAATTTGCTGAAGCTGGTGCCGCAGCTGTTCTCATATTTGCTCGATTTGAATAAATATGGCAACCAGGCAGACCAAGAAAGCATTGCAATTTGGTAGTAACAATCGTGGGAAACCTTTGCTGTGCTATGGTGAGAATGATCATCCTGAAAAATGTCAGTTGGAATCCCTGGCATTAAAGGTAACACATGATGTCATGCAAATACTGAAGTTGTCATGCAAAAAAGTTGTTACTGCCCCTCATATCTCTACAAGGGGTGACTGACTGTCATATGACTCCCCAGATCATTACATCAGCATTTGGGGCAGTCTCACACCACAACAAAGGCAGGATAGAAATGCACACCTTGATGCATCCACATTTGAACCTGACAATTCTTAGATTCTAAACAGAACACTTAAGACAATATGGTCCCAGTCCATAGCAGTCCAGGTTGTTCACGACACCACTGACAACGAAGGTGACATGACTGCCTGTCAATGTCAGGACATGTAATATGCACAGTGACAACACATTTCTTTCTGCTAAGCACCTATAAATGGTCTGAGCAGAGACACGGCTGTGTAGTCAAGGTACCACCTGTGACAATTAAACTGTGGGATCCCGCTTGTTGGTGAACCAAATGATCCTCTCTATTTTAATTTCACCCTAGGCTTGCTTAATTTGTGATTGGCCATAGAAGGTCGGCAATGTGCACAAACTTCCATCCTGCTACTCTCAGTGCAATTATGTGCCCTTAAAGTCTGTCAACTGGACAAATTGCCTTCGAGTGTATCTTACAGGCATGTACACCGGTCAAGAATATCTCACCATTAGGCACACTACCCAAAAGTAGCCTCTAAGAGCCTTTTTATAGGGTAGGAGGGAAAGTAGTTTAACTACCTATTGTGGCAAGACCATGTGTCTAATAAGACCACATATGTGGTAATAAAATTTTTATTGAGTGTATATGAATTGGGTAGACAAATGAAATGGAAACCCAATAATATAATAATGCCAAGAACATAAAAAGGTGTAGGTTACCCTTTGACTCAAACAGTGCTTTATGAGGGAAGAAGGTGGTGACTGGAGGTGTGTGAATGGGAATATGAGGACATGTTCAGACCATATAATGCATATTGTTTTACAAACCTGTCTCATGTTGTCTGCTACATGGTTGTTTCATAGGAGACATGCATAGCAGTCAACATACCAAACTATTTCCATGAGGCTGCTTTTCCCATTGTTGATTTCTGATAACTTACTGAGCCATTGTTTATCAAAAAACATACTGTGTTCCTACAAATACAAATCTATGTAGATGTATAAAACATAACATTTAGACCGAGACCATCTTCTTCTATTGCTCATGAATAGTATCCTTAGGCAGAGCAACTTACAGAGCTGAGCAGCTGAAGGTAAAGGATCTTACTTTTTGGGCCCAAAAATGGTTAGACTAATTACTAGTCCAAAGTATAATTGCTAAGACTCCACTGTCCTACTATCTAATTACAGTGCTCTTAGAAAAAAAGTTTAAGTATAATTATCTTAGTAAATCTGGCCATAGAGGCCACAGAGGTGCTCATTAAATTTTGTGAATGTTTTTGTGACTGTTTTTTTTTGGACATATAGAAACTATACTCAGTCTATCATTCTATCCTTAAGCAGCAAGTTATGACTGCTAGTCCACGCTCTTCCTAGTGCTGCACTGACAGAAGTTCAAAGCTTTCAAACATTTCAATATAGCTTTTTAGATCCCCAAGTCTTTTAAAAGTCAAGATGCCTTTTTGTGCCTTGTTTAAGTTTTTTTTAACTGATTTTCTGCGAAAAAATGAACATGGGAAAAATCCTTAAATGTGTCATATAAATGCTAAGTTAAACAAACTACTATTGGCTCACACACATTAACATGTCCATAGGTTTAGATACCTTTTCAGGTGAATTTCTGGATCTCATAACTCAATCTTAACCACATATAGTATATTCCAGATCTCAGGAATTTATTTGACCCTCTAAGCCTCTCTTTTGCTTGTACTCAACAGCAATAAATTAATATAATCAAGATATAAATATAAATATACAATTAACTTTCACAAAATAGCAGAAGCTATGACAGGAGAAGACTAAATGGAAGAAGTTGAGGTTAAGGTAAACTGTTCATGCTATGACAAGATCTATAATCCCAAATCATCAAACTGGGACGATATGGAAATTGCAAATTAAAATACCCACAGTTGTCCTCATATTTGCTTTTACTTTTATTTGATTTTAGACAGTGTGAAGCCAAGATGTTTTATATTTTTTATATGTCTTTGGTCTTTAAGGAGCAAATTTGGCCAGAGAATCTCCAATTTGTTCACATGCATGAAACATTATTGAAATGTATAGAAACATTGTTAA
Source organism: Parotocinclus spilosoma (assembly GCA_033117975.1). Taxonomy (NCBI): domain Eukaryota; kingdom Metazoa; phylum Chordata; class Actinopteri; order Siluriformes; family Loricariidae; genus Parotocinclus; species Parotocinclus spilosoma. The sequence goes on from JAVSBV010043859.1 coordinate 8,074, forward strand.
TTGAAGAAAGATTGTTACTCTAAAATCACATTGTACTTTGTAGCATTAAGGCTGCTATCACAGAAGTGTAAATGAATATTACCAAGGACACTGACACAGCCCCATACCATTATAGACCCTATCTTTTAAACATGTTGGTGATAACAATCTGGATGTCCTTTTCATGTTTGGTCTGGAGCGATAATACTGATTTATCTGACAACAGTACACATACCAGATGCCTCCCAGAAGAGCACAGAGAAGCTGATGCTACGTCTGCACATGGATAACATGAGGCTTTGTTTATGCACAAAAAAATTAAGTTTTAAATGGCATTTGTGAATGTGACTATTTAGTGCGTATTTTAGTGCTAGACAAAGCTTTGTCACAGTAATCAATTTCCCATTTAATTTATATCAGCTATTGATGATTCATAATCCTTAATGCAGTGCCATTTGCAGGAGTTTATTAACAAATCAAATTAATTTGGTCAGAAAAAAATTAAATATATTACCACATGCAAAGAAATAAAAATCAGTACATGTACGGAACACTTTTTTTTAAATTATCATTTTCCATAACGTCCCAAAAAGACTAAAGTTAAAATCACTTAAAGACTGGCAGGTATAAATTTTTTTTGCAAAAGGAAAAATATCTGCATGCAGTTGTAAAGTAAAAAAAATCTCCTGCAAACTACACACAAAAGCCAACAAGTGAACTTGTTTTATAAGCCAAAAGAAACTGTGCATAGAGCTGTGCTTATAAAATAAAAGACTGTTTTGAAAAGAGGCTTTCTCCAATGGAAAGTGGAGTAAAAAAGGAATACAATGAAGAAAATATAAGTTTAGTAGCTGTGATTACTGACGGAGGTGTTACTATATATTGCATATGTAGATCACATGTAGTCTATTTATTGAGTGTTGAAAAAAAGTATTGGATCACACATTGGATCACGTATATAAGCTAAAAATACAAAACATTGTGAGCAATATACAGTTTAAACAGCTCAAATATTTAACTAATCTTTATCTTTAAATTAAAAACCTCCACAACACTAAAAGCGAAAAAGGAAAAAAGAAAAGACTTTAGAGAAAAGCAAAAAAAGAAAGAGGGAAGATGTGATAAGAAAGGAAAGATACTAGACAAATTGAAAACCAATAGAGTGAGATTTTAAAGATAACCTAGCATGTCAGCACATCCATATTCAAATAAAATTGAGTGTATTAGTAAAAGTCTGTGTATAAGCAAATGCTATTTTTCTTTCTCCAATCTGTAAAACTCATATTACATAAACAGTAATGGTGCAATGAACCTTGACAGACAGAAAAATATACATTTACAACAATATACAACACGACAAATCAATGTTTCGTTTTCATGTAAGGGCTGTCCCTGAAAATATATTCTGTTTTTCTCAGTCTAGCAACAGAATACGGAAAAGAAAATATTTAAAGGATGACAACGCTTGAAAGAAGAAGGTAATTTCCCATATAATCTCATAATAATATAAAAAAATAAAAAAAACACACTGACCAGCAGCAGGTTGGATCCACATAATGTCATACGCAAAAGGTTGTGCAAACCTGGTGAAATTGTGTTTTATATTGTCTTTACAAATAAAGTTACAACATCAGTAGGGAATAAATTATTGCTGCAAGAACAACTATTAAAGTCTAAAACCTTATAATTTAGCAATGATCGATCATTTGAAAAGGGGGGGGTTGTGTGGGGGGGTGTTTATAGTTTAGTGACTTAGTTTTAATTCAAAAAAGGCTTTATACTATTCTAAAATAGTAAAATAGTAAAATCTGGAAATATTATTACCTTTGTAAACAAAAATAATAGCAATAATAATTATTATAATCATCAGCATTACCAATCATCATCAAAATCATAATAATTTAATTATTATAATTTGAATAATTGTATGTACTGTTAATAATAATAATAATAATAATAATAAATATAGCCGCAAGCGGCGATCAGCGGGGTCTGTAGCGTAAGCTGGACTTCACGGGACCGCTCTCGACAACAGCCAAAGGCGGCAGTCACATCTATGCGTAGAACTCAGAGAGTAATTGCATAACGGACCGCAACGACATAGTGAATACAGTCTGTTTAGTACATCAAGGGAAATGCTTCGATATGCAGGCCTGAATGAGGCCTTCACAGGCCGGCATTGCACTGGAGGTCTGGAATAATAAGTTGTAGTCTTAAACATAGGGCAAATAATGCAAAATCTGTCTAATTTCTGACATAACATGCAATAGCAAAGTGTTCAAGATGTCATACAGAATCATATGATATCAGCAGTTTATGTGAAGACTGCGTCATGCGAGCGTAAAATCTAAGCATTTTTACATGCCATTATGCCCCCTAAAGGCCAATGTTCACCACATTTTGCAGTCTGCATTGGACTACCATTGTTCATAATTGTACCAAGTTTTGTAATAATCGAACCAAGTGGTGATGAGTTATGCCAAAGGTCTTCTGAATGCTTATTGGCTGATGACGTCAAGGAATTGCAATTAATTTAAAGTGTCCTTTATAAAGTAGATGTAGTTTGTCTATTAGATTGTGATTGCCAAATTTCTGTAGGACCACTCTAAAAAAATGGGAAAATGCGTTTGTATCATTTATAGCGCATCATTTTTTTATATAGCCTTTTTGAGTTATAGCATTTTTAATTAATTTGATTTTAGCAGTATGTGTTTATTAGCATATGGCGGCCATTCTGTATTAAAAAAGTCTAATTTTTTTTTTATAATTATTTATCTACAAGGTCTGTAGTTTGTCATGACACTAAATTTGTGGCAATTACACAAAAATCCAGGGACTAGTTCGAAATCATCAATATTTAAACACTCAACAATTACAAGAAAACCGCACATTTTTTAATAGACTCCAAATTAGAAATTTGTTTCTTGCAATTGACTTTATAATAAAAATCCAATAAAACAAGATTTCTATATCAAAACGGCAAGAACTGACTAAGATATACGTCATTTTTTGAAACAGCACACCCCAGTGGCCAAATCTTTCAAAACTTTTATAGTCAGTACAGACCCCATCTGTGAAGACACTTGTCAGGTTTGGTCCTGATTGGTTATTGG
>JAVSBV010043890.1:0-11163 GCA_033117975.1 Parotocinclus spilosoma
TTAAGGGCCTTGCTCAGGGACCCAACTGTGGCAGAGGTGGGATTTGAACCCTGGACCTTCTGGTCCGTAGTCCAGTACCTTAACCACCAGTACCCTAACCACTAGGCCACCACAGTCCCACACTAGGCCACCAAAGTCCCACATTAAATATCTTGTCTTTGTAGTGCATTCAATTGAATATAGGTTGAATATGATTTTCAAATCATTGTTTTCTGTTTTTATTTATGTTTTCATTGGAAGTGGGGTTGTATATGGAGATTACATTGCACTCATGGTAGTCTATTTTATAGTTTGAAAAGGAATGAAGAATGAAGGTAAACCTGGTGTTTTCTTAGTATTTTCATTGTCATTTTAATTAATCAAAACAGAACTTGGATTGAAAGTGACATTTACACACTCAACAACCACACAAAATCTTTACACTGATAGGTTCTGGATTTGGTAGTGCCTAGCTGGTGGCAAAGGACGCAAGGCAGAAACAATCCTAGACAGGGTGCCACTCCATTTTAGGGCACATACTTGCATGCCTTTGGAATATCGAAAGGAAACTGGAGTACCTGCTCAGACACAGAGAGGACACACATACTCCACACAGAGAGATCCCAGAACACCCCACCTAGGGATTTACCCCAGGACCTTCTCACTGTGACAACCCTCCGAGCCATCCTGTCGCACCTATAATTTGTGCCCTTCAGAAATACTGAGTATGTTTTTCCAGCTATCTGATTAGCAACAGTTTCTTCTAAAGTGTTCATTTTGTATTCACAACTGACAAGGCAACAGTCTTCACTTTTTAATAATATGTAATAATCAAAACAATAAAATATTTGAACAGATGCAGACAAGTACCACATACAATAGAGAATGTGAACTTGCAATCTGCTGCCCACACTTAAAGGGATGAGAGTTACAGAGACATGTTTTAAAAATCTGAAGAAGAAAGACATTATTTGGACTATTCTACAGATATGGTTCAAAGTCAGAGAAATATAAAAATCAACATTTGCATAACTGTTTTCTCAAAGTCTCTGTTCACGTGTAGATTGTACTATGTCTCAAATTCAAATAACGATTAAAAAGTGCAGTCTTATCTTATAAAACTGCAGTTTTATATTATATTTTGATATTGCTTATATTTTATACTAATTTTTTTAATCCAAAAACTTTGCTCTGTGATTTGGTAGGGATTGTTTCGGGAGTGAAAATTCTAGCTAATTTTGAGCATAACTCATAACTATATGGCTAGGAACTCAACAATTACTTAATTGCATCAGCCTTCCCCCTTTGATTTTCAGACTTCAGAGCTGTGTCCCTGAGAACAGTGATGCAATCATGTGAATTAAACATTTTTACAGAACATTTTAAGTATTATTTTTACAAGTTAAAGTTCAGGGCTTTGTGAACAGCAATCTTCTAATGAAACATCTTATAATTTTGTATACGGTATATTCAGCTTATTGATCTCAAGTTCATTTAATATCTTGTATTTATATAGATCAAGAATAAGATTTATGAGACTAATTTGTACTAATTTGGTAGAATGGCTCAAATGTTATTGCAATATGCATCATCTGAGTATGTATGAATAACACTATTTGCAGGATCTTCCTTTGGTATCAAAACAGTCTTTGTCTCATGGCTTCAGCAAGGTGTTGGAAACATTCCTTTGAGATTTTTGTTCCATGTTGATATGATTGAATCCTGCAATTCCTGTTTTTGTGTGTATTTTTCTGTGTACTGTTTTTATGCTCTTAATCTCCTGTTCTATCACATCCCAAATGTGTTCTATATGTTTCAGGTCTGGGGACTGGGAGGTCACTGAAAGACGCATTAACATGTTCACAATCTAGTGGAGACTTTTGTTTTGCGACATGGTTTCTTATCGTACTGAAGATAAACAGGTAAACAGGTAAAAAGACCAGCTGAAGTCAGCAACAATACTTAAATACAAGGCATACAAAACATATTATTAGCAGGCCCAAAGTGTGCCAAGAAACATTAACCACACCATTACACCACCTCTACCAGGCAGATATTTAGACACAAGAAAGGTTCTGTTGGTGCCAAATTCGCACTCTGTGTGACTCACTAGCAATCCAGGTTCATCATACCATCAGGCTACATTTCTTCTAGTCTAAAACTGTCCATTCTCCATTGGTCTTCTATCAGAAAATCATCTTTATCCACAGAACTGCCTCTCTTTGGTTGTTTTTACTTTATTGTAGCATTCAAAATAAGCTTGAGAGACTGTTGTGAACAGAGATGTAGAAGTAATGTGCTATATTTACTCTTCATTTACATAAAATAATCTCATTAGATTACATTAACTTTGACTGTACTTTTACTCCATTACTTTGGATTGCTTTTGATTAATTATTGTTTTTTATGTGTAATAATTTGCTAGAGGCAGTGCTTTACACTGATTTTGAGTAGATGGTGCTATTAGGCGCAATGAGTTTTATTATAATTTAATATCAATAATATTAATGTCTTCTCATTTTTTTTCTCTTTAATTCTTTTCTCTCTTGCCTTTACTTTTGCTCAGTTTTTTGTTGGTTTTAGTTTTCAGAATTTATAATACCAGTGTGTATGGAAATCACAATCAAATTTAAACGAAACAATTAAACGAAACAGTAAGCAGCTGCAATCGTTTATTTGTGATGTTCTAGTTTCATTCTTTTGTGCAATTTCTAAGAACAATACATGTTTTTTTAAATTATATATGAGTCAAAAGTTTTTTCTTCACTTTTTTCACAAAAGGGAAATGTTATTCTACAGTTAGAGCAGACAGAGATTACGCTGGAAGATACTGTGATATTCTTCATCTGGAGTTAAACCAAATTATCTATAATAAGAAAGCACAGATCAATAATCTCTGAAGCCTAGCATGTTAATCCTATTTATGGAATCATATTTTCCTTCTGAGCTTATAAGCTGGGTGTTGACAGTACCTTGCTCCTTGCCATGATCAATAAGTAATAAATGCAGCTGCAATGCAGTATTCCATGCTGCTGAAATCTGAATCTACAACTGCAATGGCTGAGCCTAGCACTTTACTATGAAAGAAAGTGATGGGACACTGTGATTGCCAGTAAGAGAACCTAGGGACATGGCAGTCTTTTCTGATTGCCTTAAATGTACCGATCCTGAACAGAACCCTGCTAGAGAGCTGTACTATCTAACATACAAGGACAGCTAAATCAAAGCTTTAAGTCATGTAAAAAATATATTTTCTGGTTTCTGTTCCCTTTTATATTTGTGCTTTGAAATCTGGAGAAAACCTTAAATCTTTATAGCCTATAATTAACCTGTTACAGTTTAGAATTCTATAGATCTACATTTCTGATGAGGGCAGCGCAGTGGTACAGTGATTAGTAATACAGCCTCACATTAAGCATTAAGCACCTGCTCTCCTGCGACCCTAAATAGGAACATGCAGATTAGACAATTAATTAATTACAGATGAAGTTATGATGTCTTCAAAGTTATAAAGCCAAATAAATGATTTTATAAAACAAACTGTGTTTGTGGATTCGTGTCACCTGAATCTCATTTTCTGAAAACTATCAAAAACAATAGCAATTGATGTCAATCAATTATATAAATACATTATTAAGTGAAAAAAATCTATTTTCTTCATGGAAATAATAATATAATTCAATGTAATTTCTTCCTTAACTTGATCACAAATGCTTCATTTACCTGTTTTTTTCGTTCAGGAGAACTTATTAGCATTATCATTATTCTTTCATGAATAAATGCATGACTAAACATTTTAGGAAAAACATTCGAAGCTTAAATGAGGTTGTTTTAATACACTAACTTTGTAATAAATAAAATAATAAAATAGTCAATGTAACAATTTGCTAATGTCATTAACTAATTCCATAAATGCACCCCATTTTTATTAGCAATCACATAACAATCCTTTTTAAACTTTTAAAAATGTCTTAACAGTCTTAAAAATGTCTGATTAATGTGAGTTAGACCACCCTACCCCAAGGAGTGCCAATACTTGGTAGATTATTTTGTATCTGTAACCACCTGTACAATGGTACAATTAACTGAAAGCAACACAATACCCAGCAGAGCTTACCTCATCAGAAATAGGTCATGAACCAGAGTTGATTAGCTGGTAGAGCCCTGGTTTGTATTCTACCTTAACAGTGGTTCCACCTCATCAGACTTCTCAGTCTCAGGCCTGAGTACACTGAGCACTGAGTTGGTCCTATCATGAGGCATCAAACAGGGGTGTGTCCATGTTACAAATTAGGCATTATTATTCTTTAAGAGTCTTGAATCATTGATCCTTAGTTGAATAACCAATTCCCAACACAACGGAGAACAAAATAGTACAATACAGAAGATATGATAGACTGAAAACAAACAGCTGGTTCTATAAGTGAAGAAATTGGCATTTGTAAAGGCCTAAGTAATTTTGACAAGAACCAAATTTTTATTGGCTTATCAGTGAGAGGAGAGCAATCTGATGGCTACAGGTAGAATGTGTCATAACACACAGTACATCACCTATGGCTGCATATGGGGCTGTGTAACTAAAATCTCCATGCTAACCACTGTTCACCACCAGGAGTATCTGCAATGGCCTAATAATCATCGTAACTGCACCCTGGAGCAATGAAACAAGGTGTTCTGGTGTGATACGTTCAGTTTCTTTTATATAATGTGGATAATGGGGTACCTGTGCCCTGTTTACCTGGAGGTATGATGGTACCAGGATGATCTGTATAAAGAAGACAAACCTGCATAATTAGTGTGCAATGTTATGCGAGGAAATCCTTGGTCCCAATCAATTTAACACATACTCCCTACATAAACATTGTTGTAGACTGGCTAGCTGGTCATAACATTTTGGCTCATCTGTGTATTGCTGTTTATTTTCATCATTTAATGGCAAAAGTTACTATATATACATTGGAGATCATACTGTAAGTCTGATCTATATTTAGCATTTTTCTTTATTTAGTTTAAATACATTTAAATTTAATACAATGTTACAAAAACAAATAACCTACAACAAACCTCAAAGCTTTGCAGCTTAAAGATTAGAGTAGATTTTGGATTCCTGAATGTCATGAACTTTTCTCCATATTCACCTGATTCAAAGCCTATCAAGCATTTATGGGGGCACTTGGAAGACAAGGAAATCTAAGCAAAATCCCCATCACGTTAGCACATTAATCCGGGAAATATGGCAAATCCATGCTTCACAAATGTGAGTTTTTACAATGCCTAATCACAATTTTTACACGATTTTAGAATTCTAGCACTGATTTAGAAGTCTAACACTGATACACACACCTCTCCTTAGTATCTGAGTATCTCTAAATAACTTTGTATTCCACAGAGATCATAAACCCTAGAAAATAATAATATTTATAATATAAATGTTATAGTGCTGTTTATCCAGAAAACTGTGATTTGTATTTATTAAAATTAACAATTAACAATTAAAATTAACAATACAAAGACCAGTCATCTGCATTCACATACACTGCTCCATTAAAATATATATTTTTATACAGTAACATAGCTTTTTATAAACTTAACCTTGAAATACTGAATAGAAAGTTTGGTACTATACCGTAAGTAAGTAAGAGCTGCATTTAAGAGTTCCCACTGGACTCTGTGCTCTTCGAAATCTATATATTTGATGTGTGATTTGTTTGTCATGGTCATTAGAGCATACTTCTCTTTGTCTGCATCAGTTCCCTCAGGGCTATGCTACAGAAAGGGGTCAGGTGTAAGCCATAGGAGTTCTAGTTCCGTTAAAAAAAATCAAAATGACAGTGAACTGATGAGCAAGGTTTTGTCAGCAGGTCTGGACCTTCATATTTTTCTGCCATGACTTGGGGCACCTGAAGAGGATAAAACAGAGGGAGGGGCAAGCAGGGGCCAGGGAGAATGAAAATGTCAATGCTCACCCACCATGACTCAGCCATGCAGGAGACAAGAGGCCTTCCAAATCAGAAAGACAGAAACACCTCCAAACACACAAACCCTCACTCACACACCCAGCCACTTCCATTCATGTCAAATGTGTTTACCTCAGTTTTGAACCGCTGGAGAGAATACAGGTTGAAGAACTCTAGATTTAAAAACAACAAGCATCATGTTTTCTCTTTTTTCTTACTAAAGTTTTAGTAATCTTACTGAAGATTTGTAACTTATCAACTCAGATATTGTACTATGAGCTAAGGATAAAGAGTGCAAGATTGAAAAAGTAGCCGAATCTATATTAAGGGCAGAAGTCTGAGACCACTACAAATGTTAGTTTGGATCTGTGGAGAAGGACTGATACTGCAGCTTGACAATGTCCCAAAACATACCTCAAAGCTATGCGGCAACTACTTCAAAAACACATATGATAAAAGATTACTGACTGTCATGGACTTTTCTCTACAGTCATTTGATCTAAATTCCATCAAGTATTTATGGGGGTACTTGAAGACTTAAAGTATTCAGTAACATAGAACACACTATGTTCTTTCGAAGGCAGTGAAATGATGCTGTCATAACATGGAACTTTAAATTTTGCGCATACTTGTGAAGTCCATGAAAGATAGAGTGCACACTGTCATTCCAGGAAAGGGGGGGGGGTCTTACTAAATAGTAATACATTCTAAAAGTTCTATTATTCAGTTTAAACATTTTAATCAAACTGTTTTGTCGATTATATGATATTCACTAAAAGAAAGATTGTACTAAATGCTTGACTTCCATGGTGCTTGACTATCAAATTAGAATGCTATGCCTTGTCTTGCCACAACATCTAGTTGCTCTACATTCCTACTTGGCTACTCTTAAAAATTGTCTTTAATTGAGGCTGCTAATTTGCGTGTCAGGTCGTTATCATGTTATATATTTTGACATCTATTATGCTAAGCTATACTATATATTTAATAAATTTGCACACGCTTCTGTAGATCGTTTGTTTGATTGTGAACTGATGAACAACCGATTTGCTAGAAGTAGGATGGAGAAAGTCTACAAGCCAAACTTGCAGTTTCATTGTGTAAATTATTATCTAACCTGTCAGACTGAAAAGATTCTAATTGAGACTTTCAACATGTTCAGCTATATTCTTCTGTCTTTCTGTGTCTGATATTGTGTATTCAGGGTAGGGCAAAGGAACGCAATACAGTTATCTGATTACTTTTTGCTTTAACAAAGTAATGTAAAGCATTACAGTTATTTTGTCGTCACTTTATGGTTACTGCCTTAATAAAAATGACTTTACCTGTGTTACTTACGTTTTTCTATTGCTATATTCTATATTCTTTATAATTATTCTTTTAAGCATAAGCTGCCTTCTGTGCAACTTGTACATGGACTTACTCCTTGGCACAGTTGCCTGGCCACCTGGTTATGTGACTGTGATGTGAGCAGCATGGTTGGCTGTTTCCACAAGTGCAGATATTCTCACAATTTTAAATTTGCTGAACACAGACAGAATAACATTACTGTGAAGTGTAAGTTATGTTCAAGCCAAAAGCAACTATCAACTGCTCCAAACTGGATGAGTAAGCATCCAGGTTGAAACATTTAATCAGGGTGCATGCTAAAACAAAACTTGTGGCTAAAGACCCCAGTTTCAGCCAAACAAACTAAACTGGATTTTTGTTTTGCGCCATGACTAATGCTAATTCGGGGAGAAAATAAGAGACTTGAAATGCTCCCACTGTGAACTGCAGAATCACCATCATTTAGACAAGATACCAGTTACAGACAAACTGTACTGCCATGAAACCAGAAAACAGTTGCAAGCTATTTGGACACATGTTAAGATAGACTGGAGTTTAAGAAAACATTTGAAGGCTTACAGTATGTTTCTACCACCGTAGATATAGGCATGCCTCATTAAAATAATTCGTTTGAAAAATACAGTCGATTCCAATTAATCGGACCACATCAGGAAGCGATCGTTTTGGTCCTAATAACCGGCAGGTCCGATTAAACGAACATGCCCTATGTTACAAGACGGGACGTACTATGTAACATATTAAATGTTTATTAAAACTTTATTGTGCGATTTACACGTATGGCGAACGTACAAACAAGAACTACTGTTGCTTACGAACTTTGTTCATTGAAAAATACATTTGCAACCACGTTTTTGGAAACGATCTACAACACAATGTATAGGTACTCAGCATGCAAAGCATAATGCTGTAAAAAACAAGTTCTTACTAAATTCCAGTCAACGTTTAAAGAACTTATCCAGTGTGATCTGACGCGCTTTAGCTGTGGCTAAGTGGCGACTTGTGGCCTTTTTTTGTAGTAAATGAAAATGTTAGGCAAAGACCTGTAGGTGGCAGTAGAAGGCTGGGGAGAAACCCGGGAGTTTTTTGGGTAGTGATGCCAGAGAATAAGAGTTTCTTTACAGATATTACATACTGTACACGTTCTTTGGTCCAAATAAGCGAATGACATTACATGTATAAAATAGGATTTGTTTTGTTACTTTAGGATTTGGTCCGAATAAGCGGCTGGTCCCATTAATCGGTGGTCCTATTAACCGGAATCGGCTGTATTAATTCATTTTGAATTTGATGCCTGCAACACATGTAAACATGCATGTTTACCACTGTGTTATGTCACTTTTCCTTTTAACAACACAATTGGCAAAGTGTTTGGGAACTGAGGACACTAATTGTTAAAGCTTTGTAGGTGGAAGTATTTCCCATTATTGCTTGATGTACAACTTCAGATGTACAACTACACAATAATATTATCAATTATACTAAAAACCTCAAATCAGCTTGAGTAGCGAGGGAGAAACACTTGCATGTACCAATTGTCAGTGCATCTCTTCCTAAAGGCGCTCTCCATTAAATATTCCATTTAAACACCATGCACATAAAGAGTTGAAGTCTTTGAGCCCCAAGCTCAATTTGTGAGCCATCCGTGCTCGTCTTTGCTCTCTAGCCCAACATGTCCTGAATCTTAAGTCTTGTTTGTCTTTTCAGTTTCTGAAATTTCAGCGCTTCTCTAATTAACTGTGTTAATATTTTTTGGGTTTTATTGTTGCGTAAACCTCTAAAACAGCCATTTCAGCAACACACACACACACAAGGTTATATCAGTACTTGTTATAAGCACACAAGTCATTGGCAATTTAAGAGTAACCAATTAACCTAACGCGCATGTCGTTGGACTGTGGGAGGAAACTCGAGTACCTGGAGTAAACCCACACAGACGTGAACCCAGGACCTTTTTGTTGAGAGGGGGCAGTGCTACCCAAAGACCCTCTGGGCACCCCTGGTCTGGTCACATGAGAAGCCCAGACTCATTATCTAATCAATACTACAGGGAGCAGTATGACTTCGGAACCCATACTGGTGAAACTCCGAGTAATCCAGCAACAGACACACTCAGCCCAGGAAACTCTATGAAGCACAACTGAAATTTTCAACAGTGCCAGTAGCCACTTCAGAATTCTCCTGGTGCACTCTGGTGCTAGGAACCCACATTTAGAATTTGAAATGGATCCAGACAACAGCAGTCTGTACTCATCAGTGACAGTGAACTAAAATGCAACTGAAAAGAGGTAAAGATCAAACCAGGAAGGTTCAGCATTTGCAACTAGTGCTCTGCCCACTGAGGCACTTTATTTTAATCCGTTGTGTAATGGTTCCTTTCTAAGGCCAGACTTTTTTTATTGCTTGTTTGTTCAGCTTTTTCTGCCCTCCGGTGGAGAGCCAACGGTTTTCTTCTGTTCATTTACTTTTTTTTCCAGATTCACTTTAATTTAATTGTAGGTTAAATAAAAGTTATTTTTAAATAAAAAAATACTTTTATTTTTTCCTTCTTCCTTGTATTGATTCCACATAGTCTTCGAGAAATTGAAAAGTGCTGAAAAATAAAAGATTTGGGTTTATTTTTACGTCCCTCCTCAGTAGATTCTTAAGTAGGGACATCCGAGGAACAAGCAATTAAAAAAAGTCTGGCCTAAGTCCAGGTTCACTGCCGTTTTAGTAAGTCTAGTTGTAGTCTGGTTGACACCTTTGTTTCCAGAGTCTGTATATGCTACTGGATTATCTCCAATATCACCAGTGGAAGGTACCTGTGCTCCTTAGGTTTGGTGCTGGATCTACACTTGTGACCAGACCAGGGTGCTCCTACATTACACAGTGTTTTATAAAGGATTTCTTTCAGCAGCAGAATGTGTATTGTGTATACAAAAGGGATCAGAAAGAGTCCAACAAGTTTGCAATTCAACTCAATCATTTAATCGGACACACAAACATCTGCACAAGAACTGGAAGAAGACGAGGTGGAGGAGGAAGTTTATCTCCTCTGCAGCTTACACTAATAGCATCTTATTACATGTTTGTAGATGCAGACATCATCATCGTCCGACAAAAATCACACCATTTTACTAAAAAACAAAACTCAGAAGACATCTCCATATCCAAATACAACAAAACCATGTACAGAAACAGATCTACCCCTAAACCTCTTACAATGCACGTTTTCCAGCCCTGCCCCACCCATGCTGATGAGATCTACCCCACCCACATGGTTTCTATTACAGATAAAACTGCACCACAGTCCTAAAGTGTGTGGGCATGCGGTTCCTAAAATTCGACACAAAAACGTATCCCTGTTACACAAAAGATTCGACTCCCTACAAAAAAAATGAATGCACACGTTGTACACCCTTTGTACAAAAAACGAGCACGCCTGCACAAAACTCGTAAAAACACACCAGCAAGCAAAATAAACGCCTAATCATCAAAGGATGGAATACCTCAGGCAAGAAAAAAGTGCAGGTCTGGTCTGAGACAAGGCTGAAGAGCTTAGAGTTCAGTACTGCTTTACAAAATGATGTGAGTGAGAAGAACATCCTTCCACACAGGTGAGTTTAGAGGAAGTATGAGTACCAGTGTGTGTGTGCGTGCGCATTAGAGTCTGCGTGGGCTCAGGTGCCCGTTGTGGTAATGTCTGTGTTTGATGTGTACCACATTGTTGTCTCCCGTGCTGTCATTCCTGCGCATTTGTAGTCGCCTGCGAAGCTCCTGCACGTTACACACGCGCGTCACCCACTTCCACATCTCTGCAGGGAGAAGATATAAACAAATACAGTCACGATATATATATATATATATATATATATATTTTTATATGTATATATATACA
>JAVSBV010043901.1:0-11162 GCA_033117975.1 Parotocinclus spilosoma
GTTTGTACGTTCGCTATACGTGTAAATCGTACAATAAAGGTTTAATAAACATTTAATATGCTACATAGCACGTCCCGATGTGGTCCCATTAACCGGATTCGACTGTATTTCCCTTGCTACTCAATCATCATAATTGAGTTTGCATCTCATTTGCGTAATCGAACCACTTTCTTTGAGTTGTTTGTTTGCATTTTTGGTGATGGTTTAATACAATGAAATCAGATGCTTCTTCGCTTCATATTCGTTTTGAAATGTCCCCTCGTTTTGGCGAGTTGTGTAATACGAATGGAGAAGGAAACGCACAAAGAAAGGAAACACGTCGATGGTGAACGTGAGCTCCAATCAATATAAGGCAGCTTGAAAAAAACCAATCAAGGAAGTGGCTCCCAACGTCGCTTTCAATAAACGTCCGAAGAAAAAGGGCTGGTTTTCTGAAAGGACAGTGCAGCTAAAAAACAGAAAGGTGTGCGGCGGTAAGACTCTCGTCCGCCCGTCATCCAGCGGATATTGGAAAACAACAACAATGCCCTCTCCTAAACAGAAAAAAAAACACGAAACATCAACCTGAAAGATATCAAACTTAAGATTTGGTCCTTTCATCTCGCGTTTGGGAGAAGGAAACGCGTAGGGGTGCAACGATACGCTCAATTTCTTTCATTTAGTAAGTGTAAACATTGCAAACGAAGCAAACAAACCCTAAAAAATGTTAAAAACGTTAAATATCTGAGCTAAAAACGATTTACTTTCTTGCATGAAAATTAAACAAATAGAATCGAAACAAAACGAAAAAAGGAGCGTAATATGCGTATGGGTGCATGACATGATTTCGCCCTCTGGTGTTCAAAAAATGTACTTGCATCAAATGGCGTAACAAACACCACGCGTGCCCCATGGGACATTTTCAACCCGGGGAAATTAGAAACGGTCTTTTTGCGACAGGGCGGCGCATTTGCTCCTGAAAAGGAAGCTGTGAGAATCGAGCGCGTTCGAGTCTGAAGGCTGCGCTGCAAAGACGCCGCACTCCTTAGCTTTCAGAAGCAAATAGAGACTCGCTTCTAGGACACAAACTCACTTAGATCGATGCCCATAATTTCCTCCCAAGTTCCGTTTTGTTTTCGTCCAGTTGTTGGTGCGTTTCTGTGTTTATTCTCGGGTGAGACGCTCTGGGTCCGAATGAATTCACGGGGATCAGAGATGAAAAGGTCGAAGCGAAGGGGCAGCGAGTGGAACGACCCAGAGTGCCATGTTAACGAGCGGAAAGAAAGAAAATCATTATGCGCTACAGAGAGGTGATGGATGAGAAGAAGTGAAGCTCCGTTAATGAAGAGATCGGCTTTTCTTAGACGGCTAAAAAATTTATAAGATGAATATTTTACAGAGTCGCTCGGAGAGATCATTACTCGCCGGCTTTCCTTTTCCGTTCGCTTTCCCTCATCACCTTGCGAGAACTTCCCTGCTCCACCTCTCCACCTCCGAGTTTTGAAACAACGCCAAACTCTAACGGTATTCGACATCTCGGTCCATCTCATTAGCTCCAGGTTTGCTCCTCACATCCATCCATGTCTCCGTCTCTCCACCTACCGTATTATCTCTTCTCGATCTCTCTCCACCTTTTCATTTTCTTCATTTCTCCATCCATTCCGTCATCCATTTCCATCCTATCATCCACTTATCCCTTTTTTCCATCTATTAATCCATCCATTTGCTCCACCCGTTCCATGGAAGTCCATCAATCCCTCAATCCTTTCACCCATTCATATCTCACAGACCCTTCATCTCCACCTCCTGTTCCAAAGTTTTTGCAGCCAAAACCAGTCAAGACGATCAAAAGGTCTTCTTCAAGGGACAAAGACGTCATTTTGACCCTCACAGAAGAACGGAAACAGCCTTATTGGGTAGGTCTGAGTTAGGAAAAGACAACAGAGGGCGTAAACACTCCTCATGGGGACGTCTGGTCCTCACGGTACCGTAACGATGGCCACTCTCGCCCCACGTTCGTCCCAAATCTTCTGCCAATTCCAACCTCACAGAATCAGACGCTTTTCCTTTAAAAAAAAAACCGTCTCCCGACTAATTAAAATGATGAACGGAGGCTGGCAGGCGCCGGATTACAGGGTTTGTTAGGCGCCCGCGTCCGCCTGGTCCTAATCGGCTTATTACCGAAGCTCGTCAGGGACGTCGGGGTAATATCGGAACGTCTCTAATTTGACAGATAAAAACGGATTCCTTTTATTTCTGTAGACGCCGCTGATGGGCGCCCATTTATCTTTCCCAATGAACAATCAATCAGCGCTTTGATTCTGCCCATTCATCCGCCACCTGTCCCGGGTCCATCCCTCCACCTACAGGACTGGGTATTGTCTCTCTTTCATCCATCCAACTATCTGTATATACACTTACTGGTCTCATTCCCTCATCCAGCCAGAGCATCCATGGATTTATTCGTCCACTCGTCTCCATGTGAGCTTAAAATCCAAATCGTCTGAGCTTTTCATTCATCCCTCCACCCTGATTAAACTTTCTGTTCACACCTCCACCTGTCCGGCTGTCCATTCCGTCTCCCTTTCAGTCCACTTGGCAATCTGAATATTCATCCATCCACCCATTACATATACCGACAGCCAACTTGTCTTTGAATCCTTTACTTCATCTTTATCTCCATCCATCCTCAATCCATTCAACAATCCTCCATCTTAGATCACACCCAGACCTAAGAACTTTAGCACTGAAGTTCCCCGAGACTCATTTTGGAACAAACTACACCCTCTCCCCATCTCCCAAGCACGTCGTTGGCTTTTTTATAGTTTTTTATTCGCACCACGTTTGCAGTTCTAAGAGCTAAGAGAAAGTTCCTACGGTGCAAAACCGTCCGTCTGTCTCGCCGTCACCCGTCCAGACTGGTACCAGTGCGGTTTCGGCCCAAAACCCAATCAAGCAAACGTCAAACGCCCTCGTTTAGTGTGGAGACGTTTCGTTTGGGCTGCCTGATGGATAGGTGGAGAAACATCCTCGAGTTTTTACCAACAGCTCGTGAAACGTTTTTATTTATTTGATTTTTTTTAAAGCTTTTGACTCTCGGAGCAGACGATCATCTCAGATCCTACTCCACGCTGCCATTTGGGCCGTGAAAATGGTTGGTAAGCGTGAACGAGGCGACATGGAGTGGCTTAACAGCTGCAGCAGAGTGTGTGTGTGTTTGTGTGTGTGTTTGTGTGTGTGTTTGTGTGTGTCTTACAGATAAGCTGGAGAGATTTGTGTTATAGTCTTTATAGCGTCTGGGGCTAACGTTTTGGAGACACTTAGGCTGATAAAGACAAAGACACACACACACACACACACACACACAGAGCTTTTCGACTGTGTTCCAGTCATTAGTCTCGACTCCAGCTGCAAACCGCCGAGCTAATTGAATTTTCCTCCTCATCTTTACGATCTTTATCTGTCCCAGTTCCGTGATGAACGGCTCTCGCCGGTCGATTCCACGTCACGTCTCTTTTCCTCCGCCAGTCGTACGTGGAGATGAAAGGTCTCCAACTGTGAGGAACAGCTTTCAGAGCTAAGACGAGGCGTCAGACACGGCTCGTAGCTCTAAAAATACACGCTCACGCTAACCACGCTAACCAGACCCGTCCTTTCGCTCGCTATATACACGGGGATGAAAGACGCGTACATGCTCGCCTTGCGCTTTTATTCCGGGCCGTTCCGCAGAAAAAAACATGACAGCGGAAAGTAGGTTAGCGCCGGGTTTCAGTGCTGTTGCAACACGCCTGCGCTGCGCTGCGCTGCGCTGCTCCATCCGGCCGGGGAGCTTCGGTGCGAGGCGCAATCAGGATACATCCCTGAAGACGTGTTCTACACCGCCCAGCTAATAGACGACGACCAGCTACGGCTGCAGTGCCCACACACACACACACACACACACACACACAAGCTACAAGTGGGCGCTTTAGGACTTCATCAACACGCTATCGATTATCTGACTCGACAAACAAATAAAGCAATTTATCTAAAACAAAGGAATTAGAAAACAAAAAAAGGATCCACCGTGGGTTTCAGTTTCACGCTGTCGCTTTATTTCTTTTTTCGATCTTCTCACTACAATCTTTCCAGCTCCCTGTTAAAGAGTCGCCATCCTTTCTCAAAAGTCCAGGATTCATAACAACAACAACTAACTACGCATTCTGTTTTCTCTCCTGGCTCTCGTTCCAGCACAACAACGTTCTTCAATTTCGCTTCAGTTCATTTAGATTATTGCTATAAATGTATTAATTAGGTAACAGTGTAAAAACAACTAACTACGCGTTCTGTTTTCTCTCCGAGCACGTGTTCCAGCACAAATATGTTCGTTCACCATCTATTGATTTTAATTTCGCTATTGAACTATTTCTATAAATGTATTAATTAGGTAGGTTAGTCTAAAAAACAACTAACTACGCATTCTGTTTTCTCTCCTGGCCCTTGTTTCAGCACAACAACGTTCTTTTGCTCTCTGTTTATTTTAATTTCGCTTCAGTTCATTTAGATTATTGCTATAAACATATTTATTAGGTAGGTTAGTCTAAAAAACAACTAACTACGCATTCTGTTTTCTCTCCTGGCCCTTGTTCCAGCACAACAACGTTGTTTTGCTCTCTGTTTATTTTAGTTTTGCTTCTATTTACTTAAGCTATTCACATAAACATATTCATTAGGTAACTTAGTGCAACAACAAGTAACTACGCATTCTGTTTTCTCTCCTTGCTCTTGTTCCAGCACAACAACTGTCTTTATAAAGTTTCACCCCACACTCGCTCATGTAGGACTTTGGGCCTAAATAACGGAAAACGGGAAAGCTGTTTTTAGACGATACGAGTACAGTAATGTCCGGTCAACGCCGACACAATTCCAGAAACTAAACCTTTGTGCCGCTTCGGTCGCCAGTCCAGATGGATCCAGTATTTGGTTCTTGGCAGGTTTTGGTTTTTGGAGCTTCCTTTAATCTCCTTTGATGGGATGAGCCTAAAACTTTGCATAATGCAACAGCTTTTTTTTTCTCTCACTCTGCACTCTTTATAACAATTGGTCCTGTGGCAGTTGTGTTGCTTATAAAGAATTAAGCAGCAGATGATGTATGGAAGGTTTGCACGCTAACAGAGCAGCAGATTTATCATTCTTAGTCGTCCCACAATTACGTCGCGTTAGCGAAGCGGCGGCGCTGTGGCGTAGCTAAGATCGGGCTGAAACCGACGCCAGGCGGAGCTCCGAACGATAAAATACGCCGCTGCACAAAATTGATTTTGTGTTGGGATTGTAATGGTGCGAATTAGAGAGAGGCGAGTTCTCGTGCTACGTACGTGTGTGTGTGTGTGTGTGCGCGCGTGTCTGTGTGTGTGTGTGTGTGTGTGTGCGCGCGTTATTGAGCGAAGCAATTTCAGGAGTGACTGCGCCGAGCTTTATTATTACTCATAAGCTCAAGGTCAGCTGAGGAAGATGAACTACTGCTGCGCCCATCTAACATCGGCCTAATTTATCACACCACCCTCAACCTGGCCTGTAAGAGCTCCTCGTGGGATAACACACACACACACACACACACACACACAGCAGTTCTCTCTCAGCGAAAACCAGCTGGTAAAACCTAATGAATAATAGTGTTGAACAATCCCTGTTGCGCGTATCCACACCGTAGGGGCAAAAGTATTTGGACACCGCTTTGTCTTTTCCGTCCACACCTCAATATCAGGGCCACTAAAACTGTTACTGGAAAATGTCAATTTCACACGAGCGCACAACGTCTGGTTCTAACGCCGATCTGCCTAATTAGAGAATAACGACAACCGGCGACAACTAGCCACGACGGTTTGCGCGACTCTGTTCTCCCGCTGTACCTCTTTACAGTATTTAGCAAACACTCTGGTGAAGAGTGAACTACCGTCGAAGGTTAAGCGCCCGAGAGCCCGGCAGTGCGAGCTTAGGGGGGTTAGGATGAGAACTCACAACCTTTTGATTAATAATCCAGGGCTGGTTATGCTCCTTCAGATTCACGTGCAGCATAAAATATTCAGTCTTACTACGGTCGCCGTCTCTTTCTAAGCCCAATTCTCTCTGGAGCTTCTAATTTGAAGGAGCAGACAGTGTGAAATTCTCCTGTTATCTGGAAATAATGGAATCGTTTGGATGTACAGTAAATTCTGCAGTGTCTACAAACTTTCGGCTATATGTCCTATTTCTAAACCGGCTAGAAATCCCGGGAACGCAAACAGAACTCAAATGTGTCCCTGCCCTCAGCAGGAAGGGGGAACCACAGGGGCGAAGGGGCAGATTTTATTTGGCATGTTGATGTGGTCGAGACGTTTGTATTTCCATCACGTTTCCCAATGATGGATGGAAGAAAAGGCTTAAAGTTTTAACGTTTATGAACAATCCTAGGCTAAATTACGGCGGGTTTTGACAAGAAGAGCGTACTGAGAACCGAAAGCGGCACTAAGGTTTTCACAGCAGGTGGCACCTGAGCTAAAGACGGTCCAAATGCAATCAATCTTCTAAATAAAGACGTAAAACTTGTGCTGGATTTGCGTTTGGGGTCGGAAGTTGGTGTGACTTGTGACTTGACGGCATGCGTGGCAGAGTTTCTGTTTTTGGGTCTCTCCCATGAAAAGGAACCAGCGAAACAAACAAACGAGAGATGTTCGGAGCAGCTGGAAGACTGGTCTCATGGGGCTTTGAGTGTGTGGTGATGCATTTTTGCTCGTCTTAAGACTCCACGCCGCTCGACCGAGATGGAGGTTGTCATTTTTGCAATCCGGCGTTCTGCAAATCAGGCTCCGGCGTCTACAAAAGTCCTTCATCAGCTGTCCAGTCAAAGGTCTGCAGCCAATCTTCTTTCCCCCAGTGTACCCTTCACGCCGCTTTAATAAAAGGTCTTCATTACCCGTCTCTCCACAGAGGACATCACCGGGTACATCCGGGAAATCTCACAACCTCTTTAAGCACCTTCGGGTTTCCCTATTTCCAGTGGCTTTGGAAACGATTACTGGTCGCTTTCCACCCCACTCATGAGTGTAGTCTTTGCGTTACAGCACACACACACCCATGTGGGAACGTTAAGGCTAATCTGTTGTCCTTCAAAGACGAATGAAAGCCCCGAACTTGCCCTTTTTATTTGGCTAATGTTTGTAAGAGAGTGCAAACGGCCTGGACATCACAGAGAATTAACCTTATTTAAAAAAAATTTCCCTTCCCCTTCCTATAGCAACAATTAAGTATGAAACGTAAAACTAAAACTGCCCTCTTCACTTTTATTACCCGAGTACACTGCAGTTTTCGATCCTTCATCATATTTCTACTTTTTCAAGCACCGTGACTACCATCGAGCAATTAATATTCGAGAGCCTATAGAGGATTGTGCAATTTTCCGACCGACCGGGCTCTTCCATCTCCAGTCCTATCATCAAATTAGCTAAATGCTCTTGGCCTACAACCAGACTCTACATTATCCCTAGTAGAGGTCCTAACTCGACTTTTAATCCCATTTAACGTTCCGTTCTCATGCCTAGGCGTGGGAATGCTATTCCTGCTCACGCCGAGCACCTGGGTCAAAAAGCGGTTTAAAAGTAGCCCCCGCGTACGGCCATGTGATAAATACTGCACGTGTATAAATTTATTAGGAATCTCTGCACACTGTGCTCCAGGCTCCTAGGTTCACTCTGGCGGATTATCCTTCAGTTCAGAAGTTTTTAATAGGCTTATGGTCAGGGATCAGCGTCTACTAAGGGACAGGCTTTTGCTGTCTGCTTTCCTTGCATAGCCGACGGTGGTTTGTTGTCGCTTGCAGCTCCGGTGTTTGCGGGGCAGCCGTGCACCGTTTGACGTCTGTTAACGCCTCGTAGTTCTGCTACCGTCAGAGTTTTTGTATTAAAATCTGCAAAGGACAGATACAAATAAAAATGCGTGTGAAACGTAAAGAAACGAGAATCCGATGAAGAGGGTTTTTATCACGGCAGTACAGAAAGGGAAGAAGCAGCAGACGAATTATAGGCCTGCAGCTATTCTGGCCGTTTTATTGACATCTAAGACGGGTAATAATTCCACCGTTCACAGAATTTCGTTTTTGCACGAGTTTTGACGTTCAAGATAAATTCGCAATTGAGCTTGGAAGCAAAAGACGCCTCTCTCTGAGCGAGAAAGGGTTTTGGAACCCCCATGGTTTAGACTGGTCCTAGTCAAGGTGTTACTTGAGGTTACTCTTTAGCATCCCGGCTTCCATCTTCTTGTCCTCCAGACATTTGGCAGACCGTAACTACGCTCCAACTTATCCTCTCATGTTTCGGAGAAGATATTCTCCTCATGAACTCCAGCCAGAAAAGATTACAAATTCTCATTCGAAAATCCCACCAGAGGCAAGCAGCCACCCGGCTCTCCGTGCTGCACCTCCTCCTCCTCCTCCTCCTCCTCACCTCTGCGCTACCTCTCACATCCACACGCCTTCATCTCTCTTTCTCTTCGAATCTCCGTCTCCCCTCCACCTCCGGGCGATCTCCGACCCGAGCCGCTACGCAACCGCTCGCTTTTCTCTCCCATTCCCTTTGCCCCGTCGTCATTCTCCCGTTTTTACTTATCTGCCTGTTCCGGATTTGCAGACAGGCTCGGGCATCAAAGCTTTGAAAGACACCTACAAGCAGTGGCAGAAGAATACTTAATTAATCCCGAAAGCAGAAGAGCGCTTTCATTTTCCTCCATTATGATGCACGTGGCCTTTTCCGAGTTTTGCGATGGCCTGTCGGGATTTCCGAGTCGGAGGGCGAGCGTGTGTGAGCGGACTGTCAAGCACTCAGCGCGGGCTGAGCGTAGGCTCGGGGACGACCGCAGATGTGCCTGTTTGCTCACTGTAAAAAAAAGAGAAAAAAAAAGAAAAAAGAAAAACCCGCCGTCAAGGTCTTAACGCGCCGTCGCGTGCACCTGCAGTTTTAGTCGCGGACTGAAAACGATTGTTTTCGTCGTCGTGCCTCTTTCTGCTCGAGGGAACGCCGATATTCCCACAGACTGACGCAGGCTTTAATTATCCGTCCTCCTGGGTTCAAACACACGCCCACACAAAAAGTCATCGCAAAAACGAACTTGAGCCGAGGCTGATATCGAGCCGGAACCTTAAACTCGTCGGCACGTTCCCCGGATGCTCCCTAAACACGTTCTGCGAGTGCCCACTGCAATTAGGGAATACCATGAAAGGGGGCACCATTGCTTAGGTGCATCCATTGCCGGTCTTAGAACCTGCTTCTTATCCTTGCGTTTTTTGCCATCTCACAAAGATTTCCGGCCTTATTTTCCCAGACCTTTACGTTATTAAGGTTTTATAGACGCTCCAGTTTCTCCCAAATTAGTCCCTCGAACTGTTTGGTGTGAAACCACCTTGTGCACCTTCCAGTATCGTACCCACCCAGCGGCCCAAATCCAAGCCCAAATGGGTCATGTTTCCAAGGCTCTTTAGTCTGAAGGTAAATCGTCATTTAAATTATCCACCAATTATCCTTTGGTGATTTGTTTACCCAAAGCATGACCTAAGTTAACCTTTTTCCAAGTTCAAAATGTCGTAAGGAGGAGCTCACAGGGTTCGGAAACACCTTAAAGCCCTTCAAGACAAAGCTCTGACGGGACGTGTTAATATAAAATCATCCCCGCTTCTCTCAGATGGCCAAACAAACGAGGCGACGAGAACTCAAGAGTCCAATTACAGGAACGCTGTTTAAAGCGAGCTTAACTTGTTTGCCTGTTCACGTTTTACAGATAAAGGTTGTATTTAAGACTTATTTTGTACGCCATCCTTGGGTGAGAAAGGCGTTTATAGACGTGCAAGGATACGAAATGCATTATTAAGTGCCTGGAGTTTATCTGGAGCTGAATCAAGCTTTAATAAAGTAGATTCAGTTATAAGTCGTGCAGGTGAGTCAGTGAAGAGCATAAAAAAATCATCAGGATTTAAAACAGGCAACCCGGCGTGAAGCTCCTCATCAGCACCAGAGCGAAGCTGAGCGCTTGAAATGCTTTCATTATTCCTGTTGTTACGCAGGAAATCGAAACGTCCTCATGTCCCTCTCAGACTGCACTCGTGTGAGAGATGTTACACCCCGGGACAGATTGCGTTCATCACGAACATGCGTGACTCGTCAGGGTACGGGATTCTGGGTTCCGATCTCCAGGAGAACCTCCGCAGACGGGCTGGATTCTGTCGTAATCGGATTTCAGACACAGGCGAATGGAATCTGATTGGATCAGGCTGGCAAGCACAAATACGGGACTGAAGATGGACTTAATCCTCAAAAATAAACCAAAGGGTCGCAAATGCAAGTTTGCGAACACTAAATCAGTCTAAATCAGATTACAATTTACACTTGAACCACCAAACAAATTACAGTCGAACCTCAGCATTCGAACCCCTGTTCATTCAGACATCAAACGGACCGTCTGAGATCTTAATTGCCCCCGAATTCAAGCAGAAATACTGACTTCAAACGTGGCCACAGCAAATTAAACACTCAGTGGTGCGATCTTCCAACCGTCAAGCACGTTAATGCACCAGGCTTTGCCAGTCAGCATAAAACCCAAAATAAGAAGACGAACTAGGGCGTGATCGTTATTTATATTATATTAGTTTATTATTATACTACGTATATCAGTCTAAGGGTCCGATTTCAGACACCTGCAGTTTCTTTGCTTTATTCATGCTTTTTATCATTAAAAACATACAAATGTAAACAAATAGGGATTAATCCTACTTCCATTACTTCCTAATCTGGAAACTAAATCTGACTTTGAAGTAATCCGAGTTCGAACAGCCTTCTAGAACCAATTAGGAACCAAGTCAGAGTTCAGAGGATCCACTGCAAAGCCAGGATTTGAACCCTCGACCACTGGACAAAGATCTGACCATCAAAGATCCGATCACATCAGCCACTTCATCTGGCACTAAAACGTGGATTCCCTCGCATTTATTTGATTTAGTTAAAAAACAGTCGATTCCAGTTAATGGGACCAGCCGCTTATTCAGACCAAATCCTAAAGTACTGAAACAAATCCTTTTATATACGTGTAATGTTATTCGCTTATTTTGACCAAAATTCCGCTTAATCGGACCAAAGAACGTGTACAGTATGTAATATCCGTGAAGAAACTCTTCGTCTCTGGCA
>JAVSBV010043911.1:0-11162 GCA_033117975.1 Parotocinclus spilosoma
ACAACCTCCCAGGACTCGGACCCGCACCTGATCAAAGCCCACCGTGCCTCGAACCTAGGCTCGACCGGAATCGGCCGAGTCTCAGACCTGCCCAGGCCAGAACCGACGGAACCGATGCAACACACATCCACAATTCCTCCGGGAGCTGCATTTTCTAGTTTCCTTTACCGCCCCATTCTAAAAAAACTCTAGAGACTGTTGTGCGTGCAAACCAGCCTGCCTGAGACCAACAATGGCACAATGGCACAGTCATTATCGTCAAGAACTCAATCTGAGATTGTGGATCAATCTGGATTTGAATGATACCTGTAGCTTTGTTTTCCGGATGCTCTTATCTGATAGCTGCTAGCTGGTACATAGTCAGACCCTCTATTGTCTGTAATCACTGGCCGAATTTGGCCTTGTTTACTTTTACACACAGCACCCTGAATTCAGATTCCGCTGATTACATTCCTAATCCAGCCTTCCATTCATGAGCAGGCTGGAACTGAAATACGGCCGACCGCTGAGCCGGAGCGACTTCTTGAATGCCACCCACTTCTGTCTCTGTCCTGCTTCTCCGAGCCTTTTTTCACCGCTAAGAAAACCTGCCATTCTTTGGTCGTACCCCGCCCCTCACTCCCCTTTTTTCTGTCTCTCTCAGTTTGTCTGTCCCCCTACTCGTCTGCCCCCGTCTCCCCATTTCTCTCTCAGCAGGGAGAGAATAGGCTCATGCTGAAAGGCTAGCTTTTTTAATTGGAAACATCTGGGAATCGGGGGCCCGGTATGAGCGGGGTGCTGGGAAGATGGGGAGCTTGGGATTTCCACATCCTTGATGAGTGATGGGAGAGCTGAGGAGGGTTCAGGGGTGAAGACACTACAGCACGACCTCATCATTCTGCTTCCTCTGGCTGTCTGTAGTGTGAAGGTCAGCAGAAACCTCCTGCTGAACAGGACCGCGGATGCGCCCCTTATCCGAGCCCTCCCTTCTCCAGCCGCCGCCCCCGTGTGCAACCGCTACATTTGAAAATGGATGTTTGTTGTTGAATTTGTTTTCTTGTCTGTTTAACCGCGAGGATCTTCGGAGGCACGAGTTCGAATCCCACTTCTTTATCAGCCCTGTGTTGTTACATAAAGTGTTTTATTGTACACATCAATATTAGTTGCATTGATTAATGTCATTTTAGGAGACGCCCTTATCTTAAGGGCCTTGCTCAGGGACCCAACTGTGGCATAGGTGGGATCTGAACCCTCAACCTTCTGGTCCATAGTCCAGTATCTTAACCACTAGACCACCACAGTCCACAGTTAGTTAGTTAGTTAAGACACAATCTGAACACTTTTGGTGCTGCAAGATTAAGCTGCTGAAAAGATGGAGAGATGTGTTTGTTGTGGACCCCGTTACGGTTGCTTCTACACCCATTTTTTCCCCTTTATCGTGCCTTATCCTGGGTCTCTCTGGCCTATCCCCGAATTTACACTTGCTCTTTACAAACATGACACCATGCCTCTATTATTTAAAACTGTTTACGTCGAAAAAAAATGCTTCGGTGCCTGGTACTCTCTTCGGTCGGGCCGGATTTTAAACCTGTGCTACATTTGGTCAGAATCCATGCTTTCTATCTCTCTGGTTTAGGAAAAAAGCCCTACAGTACTGAAGCCATCGTTCCCACCCACGTATACGCAAACCACATGTACCCACAGCCTTATTAAACTCCAGTCACATTCTGCTGTTCCCATTCATCATTCGTCTTTACGTCGAGTAAACGCCCAGCCCATTCCGAGCCACGGCCCCGCCCTGTCCACACGTCCTTAGAGCTACTGGGCTAAGAAGGCAGAGGCCTCCCATGCTTTGTCCATCCAGCCGTAACCTGAGCCATTGTCTGGACACCTGGGGAACCCCACGTACACTCTTGCTTCCCAGATTGGATAAATGCCCAAATCTGGGTGGTTTACACGTCCGTTTTTATAGAACCGAATCCAGAATGGAACAATAAGTGCAAAGAGTGTGAAACCAGCTTGAATGATCCACAGATAATTCGAGTTACGACTGTAATATATGAACAGCGATACTAAGTAAAATGTATTAGACCCCAGTTCCACTGGGACTCCTCCTGTGTCTGGATCTTAAACTGATTTTAACCCCATTTACAGCCAACTGAATCTCCAGTAAGTTTTTAGGCTTGGCTTGAGCTCAACTCCGCCCTCACGCTGATCTCTACACAGCAAACACGTCTAAATAAAAACACACGGCTGCGCCCACTAAGTTACGGCACAGCGTCCAGCTCTAACGTCTGACACGCCTAAATAGCCTACACTGCTGCTGGCGCCTAATCATTACAGATTGAAAGTCCGTGCCTTCCGGACTTTGATCCATGCCACCTGACCAGTAATGGCGTTTTAATCCGTCACCCAGGCAGTCCTGTAGTGGCCGGAAAATGACACAACAGCCCAATAACACAGTTATGAAATTAAAGGTAATCTCTTTCGTTTCATGCATTTTTATGCATTTACACCTGCATTTCCAAGTGACTCAGGCGAATCACACGAAAAGTTTTTAAACGCTGTTTTGTTTCTTAACAACTTGAAACAAAACTTTAGATATTGCAATCCCACTGGGTGCCTCGTCCCAACTCGAGGTGCACTGTGTGTAGCGGATCAGGCGCCTGACTTTGCAGTCTACGTTTTGTAATCTTCCCGGTTGGCACATTCCTAGTCGTGACAGACTGCGTTTCAGCCCGTCCTGGAAGTGGCTGGATAATCGGATTTGCCGCGGCACAAAATATCTTGTCGCGGATTTGAGGCTGGAGCAGGCAACGGCTTCTTTTATCCGCCGGAGAAAGAGGGGGAGAGACGGCATACCTGGGGCGCGTCAACGTCACATCGCTACCACACATAAATATCGGAGAGCAGAGTCGCCGCAAATTTGGACGTGCTGACAGAGGACTGAACGCAGACTGCGGTCGACTTGTGCGAGAGTGTGCGAGTGTGTGTGTTGGGCGCAGATGAAAGAGCAGCAAGCCATACTGCAAGCCTTCCATTCGCAGCTCGTGAAATCACTCCGGTTGAGGAATTTAGGCGTACAAAACCGCTAACAATAGGACCCAACTGGGGTTCCAGGCCTGCAGGTACTGCTGAGTAATGAAGCGTCACATCGGGTGGACGTTTTTATGCTTCTCTAAGGAAGGTATGGCTGAATCCCGAGTGGGGATTACGCATTGTTAGTTCATTTTTATAGTCCCCAAGCAAGTTACTTCCCAATTGAATAACAACCAGTTCTCCTGGCCAATCCACCAATGGGGGAATGGCGGTTGGCCGGCGGGTGCCTCTGTACAGTTTGCTCCAGGAGGTGGGCTTGTACAGTGGCAACAATGGTCACAAAAGTGCATCCTCGCCAACACTTGATGGCCAATCGATATACCCTCGTCCGACCTTCCCTGACCTGGCCAGTTCTGTAACCCATCCCGGGAATTCGTTGGGCACGGAGTTGAGCAAAGACTGTACCCACACCCCCGGACTTTCCTGTTGTGACGACAAAAGCCAGGACCTTAGAAACTTTAGCTAAATCAACCCGGACGGGACAGGATTTAAGATAATTTTTCAGACTTTTTTAAAACCGTACAAGCCACGCCCACACTTTTACGTTTGGCCGACACATTTTAACCCATCGTAAGCATTTCTGCCACGTTCAACCAAGGCTACGTTTGAGCCCAAGCACTAGGGGAAGCACCCAAACAGTGTACCCATGCACCCACCCACCTACCCACCAATATGCAAACACACACACACACACACACAGATGAGACTAGCATATCCTGAGGAAAAAAGCTGGCAGGCTCTCAATATGGTGCCGCCCTCTGACTTTGAGGCTCATTTCTAGCTCTAATGTGCCAAATCCGACCTCCCAAGAAGAGCCTGTCAGTTTGCCGAGCGTCGCTAGAAGTTCAACTCCCAATCTTGTGGCTTCATGCAGACAAAACGCTGAACAGAAACTTGAATAGCGCCTTGAAAAACCTCGCCATAGCCGTGCTTTGATCGGGCACGCGGGGAAAACGGCTAATCTGTACATTCAGGGCTGAACATCGAGGCATTGTGTGTGCAACAGTTTCTGGCGGGAGGGATTACCTGGCGCACCCGAGATCAAACGGGGCAACGCTTAGCCCACTCGCCGTCAGAGTAAGACAGAGTTCTCCATCCCTCGTTTCCGCCACAACGTCAGCATGCGTACCGTCCAAAACTCTTTAAAAAGGCGAGCCGTGAGCTACGTCTGATCTTCCCCAGATCTTCCTGAGCTGGGAATTGGCACAGATCCACACGCGGACCAAGCTTCCGGAGTCCGTCAGCCATTCAGACATGCTCGGCCGCCCCAACTCCACCCTCCCCCCTCGGAGGGTGAGCATCAAGCATGCAAATCCCTCACAGTGGCCACTGATTCTCAGCGAGACCCTGGAGAATAGACGGACACTTCAACAATGGGGATAAACACACAAACACACTCATGCGTTGACCCGAGGCCAAAATCCCACGCAAGTACGCCAACATCTGGTCACTTTAACATTCGAGGTCCTAAAAATGAGAAAAGGACATTGGACTCTGGATGCTGTGGGCATAAAGAGCTGCTCGACTCGACAGCCAATCAATGCTGCAGATCCACAGGCAGAGGAAGGAGTTTAAGCAGAAATGCATCATTCGTATGCGTGTGTGAAACTGCCTCAATGCTCGGTTGATGTGTTTAGTGACTGTTTTGTACAAGTGCAGGACTTCTTTCAGTTTTTACAATAAAAAAAAAAGTCACAGCAGGGGGAAAAACTTTCTCATACTTGCCCCCCCTCCAGCTATAAAATAAACTTCAAACTTTAGTTCTAAATTTAGACACTCTCCAAATTTTTAAGACTAGGCTAAAACATTCTTATTTACACAGACCTTTGGTTAGATTCAGACTGGGACGATGGCTCTTGGCTGTGTTACCTTCTGGTTCTTCCCTTTTAGCTATGCTGCTATAGTAGTGCTGCCGGAGTTTCATGCTGCACTCAGCATCAGTGATTGTTAATAGAATGTGTGCTCCTAACCCATAAGTAACTACATTTTCTCTTTTCCCTCCAAGGTGATGTTCCGGTAGCAGTTCCAACACCACACACTCAGATCCAACTCCACCTCAGCATCTCTACTGGTCTCCATTAACAATAACCAGTCCCACCAGTGTGCAGTAACTCCCTCCATCGTGTTGTTATTAGGAGACGATGGGCCTCCATAACGTACCGCTCATTTAAAATCGATTTTGTTTTTTATTTTGTATTTTACTGCTAATTACATTTTTATTCTTGATTAAAATGATATTATTTACTTCATTTTACTGTTACTAAACTTAATTATTTAATACACATCTAGGCCACCCATGGAGGACGGATCTCTTTTTGAGTCTTGGTCCTCCCAAGGATTCTTACTTCTTCATTCAGGGAGTTTTTCCTTGCCACTGTCGCCCTAGGTTTGCTTAATTTGGGATTGACCTTTTAAGATCATATAAGATTGTAAAGCTGCTCCGTTGTAAAAAAGTGTTATAGAAATAAATTGCACAAAGACCTTTTAATATTTGCATTAGAGTAGCCGTAGTTGGGTAACGTCCACGTTGGTCAACGTCCTGGTAAAAAGGACGAGGGACCTTTGTGGGTCCAAAAAAAGTTCTGACAGTGAACAGGTGCCTCCTGAAGAGGACTAAACTGCATTTTAATTATGCATGGACGATTTAATTACCCCCCTTGACACACTAGCTGGGTATCGTCAGCAATCTTTAACGCTTGTTCAACTCGTGTCATTACACGCCGGCCTTGATGTTTACCCTAATTCGATTCCGCCGCCTGACCTCGCGTCGAATAGCGCCGAGCCTGGCGTTGCCTCTCTTTCTGCCATTAATATTTCACTACATTTCCTTTCAAGAGCTTATTCTTTGAAGGCCCGATGAATATTTTATTTAAGGGAAGAAATCTAAGTGTGGCTTGTTTTGTATGTAACCGCACGCTGTGTGCAAACGGAAAACGCCTTTGCCGGCTAATCAGGCGCTTTAAGTTGCACGCGCGGTCGTTAAGAAACCCTGGAACTTCGTCCGTGTGAAAAGTCTCCCGTTAGAGAGGCGAGCTGAGGGAAGGAACGGGCTCCGACGGATACATGGCGCTCCACTGGGAATTCCCTCAGCCAATTGTGCAGCGTGAGGCGAGGCCCCCGGAGGCAAATCAAAGGCGAATTAACATTACAAAGCGGGGCAATCAGAAAAACCCATGGGTAAATAAAACGATAACAGGCTTCTGATTAGCCAAAGGGACAATGCTGTTTGTCTAATGGGGCACCGGGGTGAGATTAGACACTCTAGGGGACCCATTTGCATCCTCACTAGGAATGTGAGCGCATCATTTAGACTGAGAGACGGTCCAGCGACGGTCCAGCGGTGCAACTGAAACATGAACCGCTGGCATGTTACATAATACACACCCAAAATGCAAAGCGGATTCCGAAAAAGTTGGGACACTAAACAAATTGTGAATAAAAACTGAACGCAATGATGTGGAGATGGCAAATGTCAATATTTTATTCGTAACAGAACATGGATGACAGATCAAAAGGTTAATCTGAGTAAATGTAACGTTTTAGAGGAGAAATATGTTGCTTTAAAATTTCACAGGGTCAACAAATCACAAAAACGTTGGGACAAGTAGCAATAAGTGGCTGGAAAAAGGAAATTGAGCATATAGCGAACAGCTGGAAGACCTATGAACACTAATTAGGTCAATTGACAACATGATTGGGTATAATAGGGCCAACTTTTTTGGAATCCGGTTTGTATGTGGACATCCAGAAATGGTGTTTCCAAATTCCAACTGGTCTCGAATGTCTCTGATGGGGATGCCAGGGCACTTTGCAAGCCAGCCAAGATCTCCAATAAAAAGGCCAAACCATTTTCCCATAGAGCTTGACTTAAGAGCCCATAGCTCTACTTGTGAGCCTGTGCTGAATTTCACGGGGGGTCTGCAGCAGCAGGAGATGATCCCCTGGCCAGTTTCACCAGAAGGCACCTGCTGGGTGCACTTCCCTGTCCAAGAGGCCTGTCTAAACAGATACGAAAGCCAAATTGTCTCAGGTGGCTCAACTGCTGTGGAGATCCAAGTTTGACTACTGGTGTTTCTTTTCGGAAGCTCGCACCAAGACGGCAGCACCTGGCCCTCTATGGAGTGGTATCACCAGGAAAGGTTACTTCTGCTGCACACCTTGGGTCTCATGAGGACCCAAGGAAGCTTGGGAGAAAATGATTGAAGTCTGTTTACGTCCTGACGGTCCTGAGCAGCGGTTGGAAGATGATTTCTTTATTTAGAAATGTGGCATTTTGACAAAGGTATCCCTGATCTGAAAGCCTTGCCTGAGCAGGTTATCACCTGCCTCGGTGCTAATCTCAGCTGACATTAAGCATAAAAGGTCAGCTCTTAAATCTCAGCGAAGATGAACATGTTGTTATTACGGCGCTGGGAGCAGCCCCCCCCCCCAAATGCGACGTCAGCTCAAGTCACGGCCGAGCTTAAACAAAAGACCCGCTTGTCTTAAGGACTGTGGTCCGACGATGGAGAGAAAAACATGAAGGCGTGAGGAACGTTCTACTGGCGGGATCGGCTCCAAAAATAATGGGGTTCTTCTCTTGCCGGGGGAAGAAGGCCTTCGCTTCAGCGTGGCCTTCATTTATGTTTCATTGCCTTTCCTTTCAGGTCGGACTTGATTCGAAATTCAGGGACATCTGCATTGCCGAGCCGACGCCCAGCGCATGGCGGGTCCTTCTCCCGTCCCTGCTTTGCCTGACAGCTTAACAAGCCGGCAACAAAGGCCAAGTCTGTGGCCCATCATGGCTTTTATCGCATAAGAGAACGGACGCGGGGGCGGAGACGTGCTCAGTGCAGCAGCGTGTTGCCCCCTGCAGGGCGGGCCCGAGAACCCTCAAAGAGAATCCCAGAGTGATCGCAGGTGCACTCGGTCGATAATGAGGCTGGGACCGTGCTACGTGCCCTCCCCCTTTTTGGTAACCCTTGACTCGGGTAATGAGAGGGTCTCCAGTGCGCTCAGCTCACGTCTTTTATTTCGGCTAGACTTTAAAGCTCTGAGTTATTGCGGGACGTAGCGCCAGTGACTCCGGAGTGATTTATGTTTCATAGGCGATGGAGGTTTTGATCATGTTAGTGAACAAGTGGCAAGACTGACTTAATGCACTGGGGAAGGGTGGGTGCCCGGTCGTGGATCAGAAAGCGATCAGAATCAGATGCATTCGTTGGCGGTAAAGCCGAGCTTGCAACGTAACGTAAGAATAGTACGGGACTGTGGTGGCCTAGTGTTTAAGGTACTGGACTCTGGACCAGAAGGTCCAGGGTTCAAATCCCATCTCTGCCAAGCTGCCACGGTTGGGTCCTTGAGCAAGACCCTTAACCCACAATTGCTTGGATTGTAAGACTGTATCAATTGTAAGTCGCTCTGGATGAGGGCGTCTGCTAAATGCTGCAAATGTAAATGTACGTGTGAAGGTCTTTTCGAGCAGGACGCCTTAAGATGGACCCTGTTTTATAACCCTAAACAGGATGAAGTTGTTTCCCCCTGCCCTAAAACACAGGGTGCAGAGGGGAAGGACGACTGGCCTCCCATATTTCTTATACAGCAGTGCGGACAGACCTGGAACCATGCTGGTGCCACCCAACACCTTTTGCTCTCCAAGTTGCTTATGTTGGGCCCTTAACCCTCAGCTGCTCGAATTGTATCCGTTCTCGTACATGAGTTGCCGAGGACACAAGACAGCAACTGGCCAAGCGGTCTAATACTCCCTCGCACTGACTGATCAAAGCTCAGCTGGATATGGGGAGCGTGGCCTAATGCTCCGAGAACGTCCACCTTCCACTTCTTGAAGACCTGAAATGCTTCCAGTACGACGCACTGTGCGGCGAGGCACTGGGGGACTGGGGACGCCTAATCTGAGAGCACCAATTGGCTCAGATACAACGCAACGAAGCGAGGGCGCTCCGTATTACCGGCGCCCTCACACATGAACGTTCTTGTCCACGTGGTAGAAAGAAAGCCACAGAGACCTTACTGTTCGCTCCCCAAATTGACTCCATGTGCCGCGGGATGAAAGCGGCCAGGCTTTGCTATTCGTCTCGAGCACGCCGGTTCGGATGACGCTCGCGGTTCCCGTGAACTTTTCGCCCTCTCGTAATAACCCTCGAAGGCCGTAACACAGGCCAGACCTCTTCTCGT
The DNA here is from genome assembly GCA_033117975.1 of Parotocinclus spilosoma. NCBI lineage: Eukaryota > Metazoa > Chordata > Actinopteri > Siluriformes > Loricariidae > Parotocinclus > Parotocinclus spilosoma. Next base: position 9,253 of record JAVSBV010043911.1, read on the forward strand.
ACACGGTTCAGCACTAGGATTTTCGGAGCTACCGTTTGCTCTGCTCTGCTTGCACGAATGAAACCGAGCTCAAGCGGCGGGAGGCGGAGGTCGAGTCGGTTTACAACGTCAACACGGGAGCTCTTCTTAAGTTCCCGCGTAAAGGGCGGGCGCAGCTGGAGAAACACAGGAACCGTGTCCGCACCTGTTCCCAGAGAATCTTGTCTGAAGCTCGGCAAGGTCGGTTGGGGTCGTAGAGAAAGTGAATGACAAGCGCAAGCCTCGAGGTCCGCTTTGGTCTTCGGATCTGGCCCGCTTTGAGAGCTGAGGGTTTCCTTCCCTTTTCATGACCTCTCCGCCACAGGGACAGTGTCACGCTCAGGAACCGCCCACCGCGCCGGCCCCGAAAAAAAACTACAGCAGGTGTGTAAGGGTGCAAAAATGGCAGGGCGTCACGGTTTGGCCCCCTTTCAGAACGGCGGATTCCCCTGAGAGACGCAGGCTGTTTAGATCCGGACCAACCGTGCAACCGAATTCTCCAACAAAGTGTACGAGGGTATTTTTTGGTTTTTGTTTTAAAATATATACTTATTTAATTTTTGAAGTAATCTATAGTCTTTTATCTCTTGTACCCTTTTCCTTTTGCTCTGTGCCTTTTCTGTCTGGCGATAATGTAAGCGTAACAGTGTAACTCACTATTTCAGTGTTACATGATCCCCGCTGGCCTGCGCTCCCTCAGGCACACCCAATAGTGCCTCGTATGTGAGGTGCCAGAACCACTTTTGGACCTTGACCCTGGGTCACCACAGTAATAGACTGGCATACTGGACCACTGCGCCTATTGTAATGGGGATGTATATGTGACCCCCCGGCCCAATACGAAGGCACCTCTCAGATTCAGACTTACCATACGAGGCAGCAGCACCATCTGAGTGCCTATAAATTTCTGGAGCCTATCCCGGAACTCCACAAGTCTAAGCGGAATCCTGATAAATATACCAGATTTCCGGAGCCTATCCCGCAAATCTTTGGGGGCAGGGAGAAGGGTGCCCCGGTGATACAGCGATTTAGTCTTATGTTTTGGTGTTACTTTTCACTCAACGTTTGCAACTGAGCGATCGTACCTGCTTTGATGCGCGAGTGATCTTCGAGCAGCGTTTAATACGAAGGTTTAGAAGGAGGAACCTTGATCTTTAAGTATCTCTTTGAAATGCAGACTTCAAAGATAAAGACCAATCACTTTAATCATCGAGACAAAGTAATGTTTTAGGAAATGATTTCATTAATCTTTGTTAAAAAAAGAAAAGAAAAAAGAAAAGTCCACAGAAACGCCTTCTGGAAGCTACACAAAACATTCTGGGTGCTCAGAGGGTGAATAGGGAGTCTAATACTTTGTAGCCATCAATACTTTACAGTTTTTAACAGTTTTCCTGCCACTTTTACACTGTTTTTACATTAATTTTTTACACCAAATGTATAGCGATGCCCATCCCAGGCCCTGTTTCAGTTCCTACAATGAAAAAAGTCACAGCAGGGAGAAAAACTTTCTCATACTTGGCCCCCCAGTTCTGAAAAAAACTTTTCACTTCAATTCTAAATTCAGACACTCTCCAAATTTTTAAGTCTAGGCTAAAAACATTCTTATTTACAGTCCTTACAGCTCAGGTCGGCTCTTGCCTCTTGGCTGTGTTACCCTCTGGTTCGTCTCCTTTTAGCTATGCTGCTATAGTAGTGCTGCCGGAGTTTCATGCTGCACTCAGCATCAGTGATTGATGATAAACTCTGTGCTCCTACCCCATAAGTAACTACATTTTCTCTTTTCTCTCCAAGGTGATGTTCCGGTAGCAGTTCCAGCACCACACACTCAGATCCAACTCCACCTCAGCATCTCTACTGGTCTCCATTAACAATAACCAGTCCCACCAGTGTGC
>JAVSBV010043922.1:0-11161 GCA_033117975.1 Parotocinclus spilosoma
TACATTCTCTCAGTTTAAACTTTTGATCTGTGATTTATGTTCTATTCTGAATAAAATATTAGATGTTGGCACCTCCATATCATTGCATTCAGTATTTATTCACAATTTGTTTAGTGTCCCAACTTTTTTGGAATCCCGTTTATATGAACACTTTCAAAACATGTGAACACTTTCAGAACACTTAAAAGGCTTTTTTTCACAGAGGATACCAAACAATTTAGTGTTTCAGGTGTTATTTTGTCCAATTCTACCTTGTGGCATTTATGTTTCAAAATGGGGACAGGCCAATACAGTACCTGTACCCTCATCTTCCTCAACCATTGCTTTGTAATGGGTGTACAATACCCTACGATTTTAATGTACTTTTCTGCATTAATTCTGCCAGTACAGAAGTGTAAATAACCTTTGAATGGTTTTGATGGTCCTTTTCATCCAGAGCACATGGCAGTCTTTTTTTCATGACCTGGAATACTGATTTCCTATGACCACAATCCATGTTTCCACTGGGATCTATCCAAGATGACTCCAAACTAGGTACATTTGAAGTTTGAAGTGGTATTTGTGAATTTAACTCCAGATTGTAGAGCTTGATAAAGATTTACCAAAGTGATCCCTTACCATATGGTTCTATCAGCTATTGATGAATGTCGGTACTTGATGCAGTGTCGTCTGAGGATTCAAAGATCATTGTAATGTTAATTATGATTATTGCCCAAAAGAGGATGAGTTTCCCTTCTGAGTCCGGTTCCTCTTAAGGTTTCTTCCATAATTTCAGGGAGTTTTTCCTTTCCACTGTCGCCATTAGCTTGCTCATTAGGGACAAATAGGGGAAAATATAATTCAATTGTTACACTTCTTTATATATCAATGTAAATGCTGCTTTGTGACAATGTCTGTTGTAAAAAGCGCTACACAAATACAATAAATTGAATTGAAATTGAATTGAAGACATTAAACTCAAGCTTGTGCCTTTATGCACTGACATGTATCCCCATTCATTAAATAGTTTAATGATATTGTGCACTGCAGAGGGAGGTATATCCCTTCAAATCTGTCCTTGAGGAACATTGTTTTCAAACATTAGTAAACATACACAATAATTTTCATACACATTTTTTGACTTACTGGATATAATTTGGCTCTCTTTGCTTATCAAATACTCAGCATTTCTTGGATGCTGCTTTTGTCCCAAAATTATGATTACAATCAACTGTTGAGATCACTGGTTTGAAATCATGTCACTCTGTTTTATTATTTAACCTCGTTACTGTCTCTAATTTATCCCATTTAAATTTTTTTGGAATATGTTGAAGGCTCATTAGCACTTTAGCACAGTGCGTATGGTAAGCTCTGGACAACGTCCATTTCAGTCAATTTCCTGTTTCACAGAACATAATGCCTGTACAGACAAAATCAATGCATTAAATATTTCCAGACATAGCCCATATCTGTAAAGATTAATGTAATAATACGCCTTTCCCTTAGTCTTAAATATGTATCAGAATCTCTGACTAATGAGATATGTGGTTATTAAACTTCTTAATAAGAAACCAAACATTGATCTGTGTGTTCTGTCTTATTACGAGTTGATATCAAACCTCCCTTTTATCACACACATTGTAAAAAATGCAGGATTCTCAGCAGGTGCTTTTATCTGCACAGAAACCATAACTATGAAATACTTCACTCACAATTTTGGCCTCATTATATCACAAAAGCTGCACTATTTAAATTAGGTAATGATTTATTAATGTCCCTAGATAACTGCTGTCTCCTTTTTTGTTTTATAAGAACTTGGTGTAGCATTTTACTGTGGATAAGTAAGAAAATATTGCAGGTGTTATATTGCTAGCACTGTCCTTGCTTAGATCTCACTTGACTGACTGCTACCAGTTTATGAATGTAAATACAGGTGTGCACCGTTTAACCTTTGCATAATGTTCTGTGAAACAGGACGTTTCCCGAAATGTACACTGACTGGACATTAGACCACCTTAGTCACATAATAGTGTAGATGCTTTCCACATCCTGTTTTACTTAACCAATAATGTTAATTAAAACACAATATGAAAACATTTACTACAGTACAGTAATGATCATCTTTGCATCCTTTATAAAACGTTATAAAACAGCAAAAACAAAGGGAACATGTCCACGTCGTTTCTGCCTGCAGTCCTCTTTTCTCAATGCATTTGAAATATAAATGAATGCCTGAATGAAGGGAATCATATGGGAAGATAAGACAATCCGCAATGGCATTATTCTGCAAATAAGGGCTTACCCTCACATCCATTTTCCCGCAGATGTGAACGTGCAGCTGTCTCTCCATCACATCATCATCAAAATTTAAATGGTAACACGCCCCCCATCACGAGAAAGCTTTCATCTTGCCAAAAAACGAAAATGTCATGTTACACTGTTGTTGGAATAATTGATATGGAAGAGCAAAGCAAAAGGAAAATGTGGGCATGTATTCATGAAACAAAATAAGGAGTTTACCATAAGACCAGTCTTTTTCTACCATCAGAATTCATGTCTGAAATGATGCCTGACATTTAAGCTAGGAATTTAAATAAAGTAATTTAAATAAACTTTATAATATTAAACCTATGCTAAGTCTTATGTGGGTTAAGTAACCTAGAAAGGATAATGAGATATATTAGTATAAAAAGAAAGTAATATAGTAAAAAACTACAAGAAATATGTTATGAAAAATAAAATTTCTCTTTCCATATGTGTGTTTGTATGTGAGAAAAAAGAGAGCACATGCCTTAAAGAGGAGCTGAGTTAGTCAGATTGGTGCAAGCACCGCCACAGTAAGATAAGATTCAAATCTTTATGAGACTTCATATCATTGTCAAGACAATGCATAAAAAACATAATCAATGAGAACTGGTTTAATTGAGTTTCAGTTTCTGTTTTCACTAGCATTAATTCATGTTTCAAATCTGCTTTAAACACAGTTTAAGCTTTAAAATGTGTCTGTTTATGAGATGAGGAAGTGTTTGATTACAGTTGTGCTCATATTCTACTACTAAGAACACTAAAGAGCACAGGCAGTGGGCGTGGCAGGTCTCACTCCACTCTAGCATCCATCGAGTGGTCCAGTGAAAATGGGGGTTGTGCTAATTCAGCTAGGGGAACCCTAGTATAATGGTAGTCTTGGGAGATCGGTCAACAGGAAATGTTATTGCCTTGTTCCCAGCGAGCTTACTGGTGAAGCGGGCCATCTTCTGGGTAACCTTGGTGAGCACCCATTTGTCAATGGAATACACCCTTATGGCAGAGGCCAAGGGGATTAATGCACATTTTACCTAGCAAAGACCTCGTCAATGAGGTTGTCTTTATCCCCAGAATCCCCTTAGGCTAAGATAAAGACGGGCACAACGTCTAATTGCAAAGTACCTGAAAGTAATAGCTGGGTACGGGTTGCTGAGAACCGTTTAATGATGGAACCCATCCAAATCCTCACTTTGGAAGGCAGATCCCTTGGCCACATGGGTGACTGGTGCTGGTTGTAGTGCTTGTTGTAGTGCTTGAGTGGGTCTTCTCCTTTGAGTCCACATGGACATGGCCAAGTTGCACAGGTGGAGTGACTTCTCGGAGGCTAATGCGTGTGGCTGGTCTAGAGCTGTTCAGTGTGGCGCCCATGGAGGCGGTCATCCAAGTCAATCGCCAGCCTTCGCAGCCCCTGAAAATCCGGAGGGTCATATATGACCACTAGCTCATCCTTAGGGGTCTTGCTAAGGTTTACATGAAAAGCGCACATAAGCGCCACATTGTTTCGCCTTGCATCTAAGGCTACCATCCTAAACTCCATGGCGTAGTTTGCGGCCAACTGGGAGCCCCGTCGTAGGTTAACAAGATGGTAGGTAGGGTTACCTGAGACTTGCCTGGATGATCAAAGGCCTCACTAAACTGGTTAAGGAATTCAGCGTAGGTGCAGCAGTTGGAATGTGTGCCAGATCAGGGGGCCTCCGCCCATGCCAGCATATAACCAATTTTACTTGTGTCTGCAGCAAACGTGAATGGCTGCTGGAAAAAGACCACCACACAGTGATAAACAAACCCATGAAACTTCCCCAACTCTCTATGGTACGGGTCAGGAGTGGAGATCCATGGATACTGCAGGTGATTGGATCAGCTGCTATGACATTGCGTGTTACACTGGTGGTTCAGTATGGGGTAGAGGCGGAGCCTCGAATTGAACCATGTGCAATGTAACATGCAAGAGACAGGAATCGGGAAATATGTGAAAACAGTGCGTTGGAACGCAATGGAACGCGAATGCCATGCTCAACAATCCTGGAAAACGCTTTCTCCAGAGTGGCAAAATTTGGACCCGCAAAGCAGCATGGCGTTGAACCATGGACAATCTAAAGCAGAGAAACAGGTAAGCACAGCGAAGCGATGGCTAAACAGCACAAGAACACTTGACTGACGCGAACGAAGCCGCAATCAGCTGTGCTTAAAACGCCCCTTAAAAGTCGCATGCTGGCCATGGTGGGTGTCATGATAAGTGGCCATGATCTATATACAGTTCTGTGGGTGAGATTGAAATAGTGTCTCCCGCAGGACTACACCGATGCCGCAACGTTCTGTAATGGGATCTGTCACCAAACCTAAGAACACACATACACCACAGGAACATAACACCACATGGAAATGTGCTAGGGGCGCTAGAAGCACATCCCAGGGCACACCCCTAACAGTCTGCCCTGTACCATCCTCCTGGGTGTCCAAAAGACCACAATTATCTTATTTCTATCTCTTGTTGCTCAATGTGTTATATGTCAAAGACTGGCCAAAGTTAATAGCATTCCTGTCCACCCAGGAATTTGTCTGTAAGCTCAGCTCCCTTCCGTCACTTGATGACATCAGACTGCAAATATTCGAAGTGCAACCAGTTCCATTAAATAAAGTGTCCGATAAATTTGTGTTATATCAAAATTGTCTTCAGTTTGTCATTAACTACTGTAGCCTTTTCGTGAAGTCGTTTTCAGCAAATGCTCATATGTTTACCAAATGTAAATATGGTATTTAAAGTTCTGACTTGCGAGTTGTGAGTTGTCAATTGACATGCAGGGAAAGTCATTTGAGTTCAGACTTGCAATGCACACTTACACAATGGAGTTTTCTGGGTAGCTCTTTTAGATTAGTACATTTCCAAAGCAGTTTACACCTCGATGGCAATCAGGTTTCTCACTATTAGGTAAATCATATTTATTTTCGTCACCGTCTCTGGATATAGATCTATTAATATCAAATCAACATACCTGCATTTTGGGAAACACCATGTGAAGGTTCCTGAGAGGTTCTCAATATCAGAACTGATTTACAGTCTGAATGTCATTGTGCATTCTTATTATAATACATTCAACTATGAACTCAACATGAGTCAAATGAAACATAGACATTAGTAAAGAAAAATCTTCACAAGTGACAAAGCAAAGTTCTATCACCAAATGGATTGTTAGTAACTATAATGGAACTATGGTTACCTTTGAAACAGATGAAACAGTTGTTATGTATGGTTATTTGGACAGCCGGAAGCACCACCGTACATACGCACATACAATCCATTTATTGTTCACTAATCAAATCATTATTTTAGCAATTCTCTGATTATAATGATGATCCGCCACCTGGATTCTAAATAATAAGTGAAATATGCCATTAGTGGTGTGTAGCTTTGACATAATTAGTATGAGGTTTGGGAATGATCTCTCAATGTATTCCTAAAAACAGAGTTGGTTCTAAGAATAACATTAATATAATTTATGATTTAAATCACTTACAATTAAGCTAAGACGTTGAGGGTTAAGGACCTTGCTCAAGGGATCACAAGTTGCAGCTTTACAAGGTTGGGATTTGAATTCACAATCCAATTAGTGAGCTTGGGTGGTGCTATTGTTACTGTATTCACTTCGTTGGCTCTTGTGATCCTCATGCAATGTCAATCAGTCAAAAATATCCCATGCTGATGAATTTAAGCTAATTTATAGTATTTATCTCACATACTTAACTGTCATTATATGCTTAAACAATTATCAGATTAAGCGTTGATACAGATATTAGGAAAATAAGTCAAAGTCCCATTTTTCGGCTTAAGCTTTTGGTCATGCAGGTTAATATATGCTTATTATAACTTTCCCAAAAGGGAACTTTTATTGCCCCTCCACCTAGCAATTGCCTTTTTATTACTGGGTAATTATAGTTTCACTGCCCATCCCAGGCGCTCTAGATTAATACCAGTCATGGGTTGCCAGTCTTCATGCATAAACATACAGTACTAATCTTACTGCTGGTTATTCTGGTGTCTGAAAGTAGTAGCTTTTCAAAGATGCCCAAGCATATTAAAATAGCACATTTAATATGCCTTTGCACTGCCTATATGAAGAAGTCAGCTAAACAGTTAAAAAGTCTTTATTAGTTAAAAGAATTAATGATTTATTATTTTAGATAAATAAGATACTTAATACTTAATTAATACCATCATGTCAGAATGAATCCCTATATAACATAGGTGATTTTTAAACCTACTGCTAGTCTGTTTCACCTAAAGTTAGGAACGCAAACCCACTTGACATTAAGGAGCTGCCACAAAAGCTGAAAAATAAAAGAATTTAATTTCACCAAAACGAAAATGGTTATAATGATATCCAAGACCTTGAACATTAATAAAAACATCGCTATAAGCATTGTACAGTAATTCCAATGCATCAATGTCAACCCTAAGTAGATTGCTTAACAACCAAAGTCATAACTGGACTCCATGATGCATGTCAAGGTGTATAAGAAGTACTGTATTATTCCAGTTCATGACTCTTGAAATATGTGCATTTGTCCTGTATGTTAAAGAAAATGACTGAAGATTAGCAGAGAATCAAGTGCTTGTGTTTATTTAAAAGGAAGACACCAATTATTTCACAACTTACTTTTTAATTATTAGTCACCTTTCGCAGCAGGGATGTAATGTCCTCACGTACTTGCTGATGTACTGCTGAGATGGCTAAATGAATGATTATAAATGTATGACCAGTTTTAAAAATATATACATTTCTGAGAAAAAAAATAAGCTGGAAGGGGTTTGGCATGTATAGCTAAGCTTAATTTTGCAATGAAATGTTGCATACTAAATACTTTACGTCATGCTATGTGTCAAGTTACTGTCTTTATGCTTATGTATTGAATGAGTGTGCTGAGTTGCTTGGACTACAACTAAGCTACAACTCATATCCAAGTACTGACACCTGAAAAGACATTATTAGGGCTGGTATTGTGGCTGTACTGATGACTATGAGAAACGTTTTCTTGTCCTGACCTCGTCCATGCTGATACTACAAAACAGTGCATAAAGTATTTAAATCTATCCACTTTAGAAGGAAGGGTCAACTGGATCATTCCAGAAGGAATTTGAATAGGTTTGTAGAGTAGAGGAAGACAATTGGATGAAAGCAAAACTGGAACTGCTTGCTCATATGGATTAGTGGTCAAGAATGAAGAGGTGTATGATCAAAAGAATGCTGTCTTCATGGTGCCATTTGGAGGGGGGTTGTCATATGGGGATGTTTTTGTGCTACAAGGACTGATAATTTTGACCATGTTACTGGCATCATATATGCACTGAAATACTAATCCATTCTGAGGCAGAATGCTCTGGTGTTCTTGATCCTTGGTGATAATTAGACTAAAAAAACAATGATCTCAAGCACACTTTTAAGTCAATCAGAGGTTGGATAAGGAAATAGTTCTAAAGTGTTGTGGAGTGGTCTTCTTAGTCTCTACATTGAAATCATATAGGAAACCTTTGGTGGGGCATGTAGAAAGCATTTGCAGCACAGGAGAAGTCAGATCTTAATAAGCTGGAAGCTTTTGCATGAGACAAATAGGCAACGATTTCACGAGAGAGAAAACTAAATCACTGAGGTTGAGGGGTGAATGATAGCGGAAGTTGGTCAACAGAACTAGATGTTTTTAATTTCAAATCAATTTACAATAATATAAAATTATGTTAACAATATTGCTTTTCTATGAGAAAAAATATTCTTGACTTATTGCTAATATATTACCTTTTAAGGTGAGGAGGCTGAATAGTTTTGGCTATACAATGTTACCTCTTTTATCGCGGGGGTTACGTTCCAGGACCACCTGCGATAAATAAAAATAGGAAGTAGGGACGCTATATTTATTTAAGTATTTTTACACTATTTTAGTCGTAGAACTTGCAGAACCTTTGGGTGGCATCGTAGGGATTGAATGAATTCAGAATATAATGAAACTTTATATTATTTATTTTATATATTGTACTGTATATACTATTATGTACTGTACATTACATACATATTATTAACAAAATCATAACACAATCATGGGGAAAAAAATAATTTAGTGCATTTCTTTTGACAAATATTTTGGAGGAGGATGTTAACAAGATTAACAAAAGCACTCTGCTTCCTTTAGAGCTTTCAACTTTTACAACAGTGGCATCACAACACCTGTGGCTCCTGAATGTTCATGTCACACCTGTATTGAGCGACACTCTGTATTGAGTGTCACTTCACTGTCACTGACTGTTCAGATGTTCTGTGATGCTTGAATAATGTTTGCTTGCACTGGTCTTAAAACATGCCTAACTATTGTAAGTTATCTAAAGCAAATGCTGCTATTTCAGAATTTAGAATAATTATCTTCTTCTAGTGTAAGTGTTTCACAGAATAACTGATTATTTTAAACAGGCAGCTCTTTGCCTGTTTAAATAACGTCAGCCAGTCACTCATATGTTGATGCCATATTAATATGTTATTATGGTATTATTATGTTAATATCCTAATGCCATAACCTCGTCTTGTAGTTCACTTTTCTGCCCTCTTAGACTGAGCTCTCTTCCACACTCTGTTGGTGTCTGCAAACATGGCTAGCATTCTGACCAAATTTAATTGTTATTTAATAAATATTTGAATGTAGCTATCAGTAAAAGGATTAGCACGGGGGCTCGGTGGGTAGCACCGCTTGCCTCACAACAAGATGGTCCCGGGTTCAATCCCAGGGCGGAGCAGCTTGGGTCCTTTCTGTGTGGAGTCTGCATGTCTTCCCCGTGTCTGCGTGGGTTTACTCTGGGTACTCCGGTTTTCCCCCACAGTCCAAAGACATGCATGTTAGGTTAATTGGCAGCTCCAAATTGTCATTGATTTGTGTATGCAAAACATCCCAGCCATGTAACAGGAAACAGCTGCACGCCAGTCCCAAGCCTGGATAAATGGGGAGGGGTGGAGAAAGCAATAGCAAACTACTCCACCATCCTGCCGAAATATTTCATGGATCGATGATCCATCAAGTGACCGAGGGTCAGCTGTGACTGTACGGTTAATCCCCCATCCAATTAGCAAATGAGTAATTGTTTTGTGCAAAACTCACTTAAATAGTATTTATTTGGAAATATTTACTGTTGTAACTGTCTTATAGTATAGACTGTATTGTTTCAGTTGTTTACTTGTAGCTCCAATATTTAAAGGTGATCCTCTCTGCATCCCATTAGAATTAGTTTCTTCTTATTTGTTTTTTTCTGTCACTGAATACTTTTTCAGAGTGCTTATTATGCATAGCTTGAATGTTTTCTGGCTCTGCTGTTCAATTCTGTGGAACTCATCTAAATCTTAGTAACTGCATCTGTATTTCTATCTGAGATTGAGGCAATACTAGATTATTTCTCAGTGAATGCAAAATGATCACTCTAACCACAGCACAGTATTTTGTAGCCTATAAGCACCATATCTCCCTAGGGGTGTGTGAGAGCTCGCAAACAAGCCTTGCTGCATTAGAGAAGGTGTCCAGTTCTTCAAAATACTCTCTTTCTTATAATACATTGTTGCAGTGTCAGGAGAATAGTGTAAATTCCTGTATAGCCTGTGAGTCTCTGATAGCACTCCGATAGCTATGTAATCATAAATATTTTATATTTACCAAAGTGCAAGATAGTATTTCCTTTGCCTTTTGATGGCCCCTCCCAGGAAAAAATGTACTGTAAAATTTGACAGTTGAACAATGAAGTGACCAAATTACCATCAAAATCCAAAGCAGAACTGTGAAATAATTGATGGTCAGTTCATAGTCAACCAAGTTTACAGCCATACTATGAAATTTGACAGTAGAACCATGAAGTGGCCAAATTACCACCAAAATCCATAGTAAAACTGTGAACTTTATGGTCAAACTGTAAAAGTTCACATGAAAACTGTCAAGCAATTTACAGTTTCACTATGAATTCTCTCAGTACATTTTTCCTGGGCTGTTTAGCATTACATGCTGGCCACTTTTGATGAGCTATTTGTATGTTGTGTATTGGTGTGAGGAATTGATTTTTCAGCTTCTTCAAAGACAAAGACGAAGGATTTGTACTGAATAATATCTCTATGCAACAGTCATGTCTCAGCTGCCTAAAACTGTGCTTGATTTTTATAGTAGTTTGTGTTCTGTATGTTTAATAACAGAGTTGCTAAGGTGTCCATTAAATGTATTGATTGATTATTGATGTATATTGCTTTGACACATAAAAAACAATGGACCTATCTAAATAAACACATAACTTTAAAAGTATTATCATTAACCTTACATTTTGTGAGTTGCATATGTACTTGGTTGTATTGATTGCTCTTCTAACTCCCTAAAGACCCTCTAAACATGTGTGCCATGCCTCCATCCAGCTCTGAGGTTCCTCACATCACATAAAAGGTGGGATGGGACAGTGCACAGGAGAGCCAGTGCCTAGCTGGCAGCGCAATGCGTCATTCAGAACCGGCCCTGTACAGGGCGCCAATCCATCATAGTGGACAGACACTAACACACCGGGGTCACTTCAGCAGAACTCCACACAGAAAGGTTCACCCCTCTTTCTGTTAAGAACTTTTGATATACACGTCTCATGTGCTTTAATTAAATGAAATAAAATTGTGCTTAGCTTGTTTAAAAGTGTCCAATTTTTTATCCACTTTTCACATGCTATTACTGTTAGGGTCCTACCCGCTCCCGGAACTTGTAGTCGTCCGCGCCGATCGCCCTTACAGAGACATCGGTGGGGATGACGTTTTATCCGCTGCCTCATTATGAGCAGATCTCGAACAGCTGCCTCACGTCCTATAAAGGTGTGGTTCTTGGTGCTGTT
>JAVSBV010043933.1:0-11161 GCA_033117975.1 Parotocinclus spilosoma
GTGCTTCACTTGTGTGAGTGGATTAGACAAAGCAGTGCTGCTGCAGTTTTATAAACATTGCACCTTCAATATCCTAGACCCTAGACTATAGTTCACCTTGTAGACATAAAGTCTTTTTGCAGTGTGTTGCTGCAAATTTTGTGTTTGTTTGTTTATTTGTATTCTTTATCTATCAGCTATTAGCATCAGTGACCATCTTAGCGACACACACAAGGTTATATCAGAACTATAGTTCTATATGTACACACACACAAGTCAATGACAATTTTAGAACAAATATTTAACCTAACACGCATGTTTTTGGACTGTGGGAGCAAACCGGAGTACCCAGAGCAAACCCACGCAGACACAGGGAGGACCCAGGTCTCTTCACCCTGAGACTGAACCCAAGGCCTTCTCTAAGTTTGTGTTAGCCATCTAATCTAGCCATCTAATCTATCAAATGTGCAAGCAGCAAACTACTGGGTGGATATTATTGGTTGGTGCACTATTATCAATCCACCAGTGACAGTATGGTGTTTAAAACTCCAGGAGCACTTCTGTTTTTAATCCACCCATACCAGTGCAACACATACACTAACATGCCACCACCATGTCAGTGCCTCTGCAGTTCTGAAAATGATCCACCACCAAATCTAACCTGATCTGTGATGTTCCTTACAATTAAAACATAAGGGCAAAGGAAAAAACAAATAATGCATCAGATGGAGTGAAATCTATAAATGTAAGTGAGAGAAAAAATGGGCAATGAGTACATAAACAAGTAGATCTTTTTAATATTATGGCTGGTCGAGTTTGTGTGTGTGTGTGTGTGTGTGTGTTTCAGATTAAAGTCACTTAAGCTTTTGTCTCAAACCTTAGTCAGCTACTTACTTGTTTACAATATAACCAAAGTAGAAAAAAAAACACAATTAGTTGCAATGAAGCATATTTTTTAAATAGTAGAAACATATAGGTGACTGTAGCACCACCTCTGCATGTGTATTCAAATTATTTGAAGCTTCGATTCAAGCTTAATAAAATCTGTACATTGCAGCAATAATTTATGATACTTTGCATATGAGCAACTACTCAATACATTGACATCTTTATGTCTTTGGTGTCATACAGCTTTTAATTTGCTCAATTTGATGAATATTTAATTTAATATGCAATTTGATAAAGTTTAATAAAGTGCTTACTAAAAAAAAATCATTCCATTGCCATCTTAATTTTTTTTTCATTACCTTTTTTGATAGGCATAAGACATGAGACAACCTAGCCTTTCTAGATGATATCTTGTTCTTCTAAAATATTTTTCTTTATAATCATCACTGTCCCATTTATAAAAAGAGTGTAATGATGTTTAAACATTTCTACAAGCTGTAATTTGTTTAGTAATAAGAAGGTAATATATGCATTAAGCTCATGCTCGAGGCATGTCATGCTCAATCACTGTGGAATTCCCCAGTCCAGGGTGCTCAGCTTATTTCCAAACTTGAATGACAAGTTAAAGTGCTTTGTTCATGTTTAGGGAGTGCTGCTCTGGAATATTTGAACCTCACTATATGAGTACTGCGCACTCTTTCCCATAACATCACTATAGGTAAACACAGTTATTTGTTAATAAAAGGGACCACAGTGAATGTTTTGTCATTTGATTCGTTCCAAAGATACTGTGTGCAGATACATTTCCAGAAGGTCAACCATCATTTCATCCATGTCCAGTCAAATTAATTTACAACAGGTGGACTCCAGTCAATGTGTAGAAATATCCCAAATTTTAATCCCCCAGAGCTACATTTCAAGAGTTTTACTACTTATGTCCATGAAGATTTTAGTTTTCCATTTAAATACATTTACAAAGATTTCTAAAATGTTGTTTTCGCTTATGGAGTATTGAGTGCAGATTAATGGATAAAACTTAAACTAAATATTTTTATTTTAGCAAAAGGTCACAACTTAACAAAATGTGATAGGGTCCGAAGACTTTCCAAATGCATTTTAGATTTGCAAAAGGCAATATTTGAAACACATGACACTATATGGTTCATTACTTGATTGAATTTTCTTCAGCTAATCAGCTAATTTACTACATAATACTTACTTATATGTAAGTGTCAATTAGCGGTTGTAATATTATTGTTAAGATAAAAATGTCAAAATTGTTGAAGACTAATATATTTAAATATAAAATATAATAAAATAGTAAAATCTCAACTAAAATCGTGATTTCAGTCTGTAATGTCTACCTATTGATGAACAGTATATTGTAGTTATGCATGAGTCCTTGTAAATACATACAAATAAAAATAATTATATTCTGAATGTGTACAATAAAAACATTTTAATACAATATGAATACATACAATAAACACAAATTCAATAAGTCCAAAGTCAAAGTCTCCAAAGTACAAGGTCACACTAATGCGTTAACCAAATAAACTAATAAATTAATAATTTTCATATTAACATATTTGAGAAATATAAGGCACTGTGGTAGCCTAGCCGTTGAAGTACTGAACCAGAAGGGGCATGGTTCAAACCCTCTTGTACCAGTCTCTACTGTTGGTTCCTTGGGCAAGGCATTTAACCCTGTAAAATATAAAACAGTATGAAATGCTATAGAAAAAGGTGTCTGCTAACTTACATAAATGTAAATGTGAATATTGGATGGACTGTGGTAGCCTAGCAGTTTAGATTTTGAACTGAAGATCAAAAGGATCATGGTTCAAATCCTACTTATGCCAAGCTGCCACTGTTGGGTCCTTGAACTATGCAATTAACTAACAATGCTTAGATTGTAAGACTGTATGAATTGTACATTTATGGATGTAAATGTACTGTAAAGGTAGAATGGAAATCATATTTGAGCGAACAGATTAAATGGCTTCAAAATTAATCTTATTGTTGTCATTCTCTAATTATAGTTTAAGGTTTAAGGTTCCTTATAACAATCTTTGCTCCAAATGCCCATTCAATATAAAGTTGTGCTGAGCTATATTTTGTATAAAGCAGTTAAATAATTTACTTAGTTATACTTAAAATTCAGTGATATTGCCATTATATTTTATATATGGCTTTGTTGTCAATACCATGTACTGTAAGATATTTAAAATGCTTTTATGGAGTGCACATCATTTCAGTTATTACTAAAAACCTTAATCCTTTTTTTGTCATTCCTCACATTCTTGCTTCAGGCTGATTAACTTTTGATAAAAAACAATTCTGTGTTCTTTAGTGGCATGAACACCATTGTAACTTAAACAGTTGACTTTGTGTACAACATACCTAGAAAACCAGTTGCAGTAAGAGATTACATTTTGTACGTAGGTGAATATACTCTGCTGTTATTTTAAAATGCTTAAGTATTATTTCAATGACTGGACCTATTTGGAAGGCAAACAGACGACAGGGATGATGTCAGTGACAATATGACCCTTGTCTGAAAGTCGAGCTCTTGGCTACGAAGCACAGTTCCTACTCTTTGTATCTCGTTCAATACACAGAGCCCAGAACCATATAATTGTATCACACATTGTTCTCTTTTTTAACATATTCCAGCTTAGCCTTTGGCACAAGTTGATAGACGAGGCATCATAAGTGATCCTCTTTAGTATTTTAATTGATTGTTATAAGGCAGCTCTAACAATCCAGTGTATAGTAGTCAAGTCTCATTATATTTTTAAACACACAGCTATCAGGTTTAATGATAAAGCTGTCTCTGTACAAAGGCATAAACACTTAGTAGACATGTTGGACATTAGGTCATTCTCTTGTGTGTGTGTGTGTGTGTGTGTGTGTGTGTGTGTGTGTTTGGTAAAAAATGGAAATAGTGGATTTTTACTGGGACAGATTAGAAAATTTTCTGATCCAATCCACTGACCTATTTTAAGCTGCAGATCATGCAGGTGAACCCACAACACAAACTGACTTGCAGCAGGCTGACATCATCCTGCATTGTTCTACATAATGTGCTGATAGCAGACAGGTGGCAGTTTTATTGAGAATGTCATATCAACCAAATATTGAGTATGAGATGATAATTTGAGCTCTGATGCCAGTTTCATATTGAAAACGAAAAATGTGAGTGTGATTGTACGTCCCTATGTTTTCAAAAACAAAAAAATACTTTGTTTTAATCATTGTTTATAGGGGAAAGTCATCTGAGGCTTAGATATCATCTCTTTCTTTTTATACTCCAACAGTAGCCTCTGGCTTCTGCATTCATTCATATTCATTTATTCATTTCCCTATCTGCTTAATCTTGGTTAGGGAAAAGACTGTTCCCATCTGGCAGCACAGGGCACAAGGCAGGA
Organism: Parotocinclus spilosoma; assembly: GCA_033117975.1. NCBI lineage: Eukaryota > Metazoa > Chordata > Actinopteri > Siluriformes > Loricariidae > Parotocinclus > Parotocinclus spilosoma. The sequence goes on from JAVSBV010043933.1 coordinate 4,299, forward strand.
ACAACCCTAGACAGTGCACCAGTTCACTGTTGGGCACACACAATATGTGCACTTTAGAATTGTATAATAACCTAGAACTGTTGTCTTTGGAATGCATATAAAAAATTGTACTTAACTGTATTGACTTAACAGTCTAAATGTGCACACAAAGAGCTTTAATTATGCTTGTGACTACATTTTTATGGCATATTACGCTGATTTATTTCTCGATGGAGATTAAATATAGTAGATCAATTGGAGAATGCACACAACGAGAGCAATGTGCTCTCATATTGCTTGAATGTTTCCAACCACAAAAAATGTTTCCATACTTTCACTGTGAACTGTGTCAATGCAAATTACTTGTGGAGATTTGATGCAAGTTTACTTATTAGTCAATGAAATTTGCATATTCTGTATATAAGGCTGAATATAGGTATAGGAAGGGGGCTGCACATTTTCTAGATTCACCTGTATAGCATTTGAATGGAGAATAGGTTTTAACAGTTGATTAAAATGACTTAAATCCTGATGAAGGATTACCAAAAATATATTTACTATTTGGGTAAAAATTTGTGAGGATAACCAATACAGTACATTTTCATAGATTAAACAATTAAGGATGCTCCTGCTAATCTAGAGTTTGCTCACATAATTGGCGACTGTATAAACCGCATCCTCAAAAGCAAAGAAAGCCACTTTAGCGCCTTATGATTCTAATAATGAAGTAAAACAGGGTTTTATTGGTAACATTGTTGCTGTGCAGTGTTTGTTTTTCCAGAACCTGTAATAAATGATAGTTAATGCCACAGCAATGTAATTGTTTAATTCCAGACATTAATCGGTCATGTAAGAGAATTTAGTCATTTAAAAATCACTAATAAGTTCACAGAGACTGTAATCTTTATTATAAAATCGAATATGCTACTTGATAAAGTAAATGATAAGCATTGTATGATTTTGCTCACTACAAACCTGGGCAGACGTTGCCTCATAGGGGTTTTCACCACTCGCCATGAGATCATGAGATTTGAAAGGTGCTATGTCATCAGCGTGAGTGGAATTGTACCTACTGTGAACCTACTTTCTGGGTGCAAACCTAGTGGCCCTGTGTTACTGCTGATGAGTTAGTATAGTTTTCTTCCAATGTCACAGTACAGTTTATTTAGTATTAAGAATTCCGGTACTCATTAGTATTTATTATGGTGTCCCCTTTGCTGTAATAACAGCGTGGAGACCATAATTTTGTGCAAAATCTGATTACCTATGTTAATAGAACTTAACACCAAAGAACATCTTACGATGTTAGGAGGACAGCTCCAAAATCGCTGGTTTGATTCTCAGCCCGGAGTTCGCCACTCAGTGGAGTTTGCATATTTCCCCTGTATCTGTATGGGTTTTTCTTCTTGTACTACAGTTTTCTCCCACATTCCAAAGATACGTGTTAGGTGTCTCTACACTTTGCCAACATGAGTGAGTATGTGTATGTATGTGTCTATAACTGGTTCCCATCTTGTGCCCTGTGCTGCTTATGTGTACATTAATAACTCATATTTAGTACTTTAAGATTTCCAGTAGTCAAAACATGTAAGTGCAATTTTAATATGATTGCAAATGATTCAAGACATATTGAAATCATGTAAAACACTTACCATTTGGCATCAACTGAACTGAAGGAGTTAAATATATTGACTGCACTAGCACTAACAAATCTCTGGTGGATTTTCATTCATTTGTTTCAAGATCCTGATCTCGTTAGACTAGTGTAAAATATGGGCTATGAGAATGAAGCATTTGTAGTGTATTTGTAGACATGTATGTGTAATTTAACAGTTACTATTTATAGCATCACCATATTGTGTGAACATCAGTAATATTAAAGCCACTTTTCACTTCAACATATCCATGGTGGACATGCTGAAAATAACGATTTAGCCTCTGGGCTAAAACTTAAGGAATAATTAAACATTAAGCCACAAGTGGATATACTGAAGATAATACTTAGACAGTCACTGGACACTGTGTGAAGTAAATGCTTTGGCTCCAGTCTTTACTGTCAATTGCACTCTACATGAAATAATAAAAATCAATAGAGAGTGCATATCTATAATGAGAAGAACGATAACTAACTCATTTGTCTTGATGTAATTAAAACACGAGTCATTATACATCATTATACTTTACTAAACTGCTGGTCACCAAGATTTTAACTGAGATTTACAGATTTAAACCTTGCCACCTTATAAAGAATTGTATTGAACTGGGATTGCCTGTTTGTCCCTGGGGAAAGAACACGTGACTGTTCAGATATGATCTCTGTAATTTTATTTTATGTAGGCAATATAGGCTAAAGAGACAGGAAAACTGGGTGGTAGTGTGTAGGCACTTAAGAGAAAAAGTATGTAACTGAGAGACACGTTGTTAGTGCTTGACCTCTGCAGCTGCAATTACAATTGTCTGTACTATACTTTAGAATCATTTAAAAAGAAACTTGTGATCTAATTTTTTTTATCTTGTCAGAATACAAAAAACATAATAATTGCACGAAACAATTTTTGATAATTATAATAATTTTTAAAAATGAAAAATCCTAAAGCAAACATACCCAAACCATCTTAGAGCTGAGATCCTCTATAGAGGAATGGTAACTGTTGGTTATACTTATCTGTAAGCCTACCTATCCACAGCCAGAAACAAAAAGTTTGGCTGCCTATGGTGCCAACTGGGGCAGCAGCCAAATGCCTCGAAGCTTGGCAGGGGACAGAGCTGGTGCCACGATGATAAATTCCTCACACCATGACCACGTCTGTCACCAGACACCCTGTTCCAGTGGACTTCAGCACCTTTTTATTATCTTGATGAATAATGGTGCAGCAGTGGGACTGCACACGAATGCTGAACTACAGCTACAGACTAATATTTCTCAATGCAAAAATCATGTTTCTTCAGAGAAAAGCTTACCCGTTTTACACCATTGGTCTTTACGTTATTTGCTCAGACACATCAAACCAGCATCAAAGAAGTTAAAACTGAGTGGTAAACTCTTCCTGCTGCATCACATCTGTGAAGGTTGCACTCAACAATTCAGTAAATACTACAGTTGATGGCAAGAAATGCCTAAATTAAATTAGTACCTTTTAGTACCTCTATATAAAGCAAAATGTTTATTATAATGATTATAAACTTGCTCAGGTACAACCAATCACCCTCCATGTCATACACCAGGCTTTCTGGTTCCTACCTGATATTACTTGTAGTGATTACATTACAATAAACCCATTGTCCTTGAAGATTTACATGTACAGTATTTATCAGACGTCCTTATCCAGAGCTACTTACAAAAGTGCTGTAAGACATCAGTAACATAATCTGTTCCTAATAATCAGGAATGCACTTTGGAAACTGTAAAGGTTGTGTAAGGTTATTTTTTAAGAGGGAGAAAGAGAACATGGGGAATAATAAATGGGTCTTCAAAGGTGTTTGAAGATAGCAAAAGACTCAGCTGTTTGAACATTGAGGGGAAGTTTATTCCACCAATCAGGAGCCAAAACAGAGAATAATCTAGATGAATGCCTTCCTCATCCTCCAAGAGACGATGGGACCAGTCGAGCAGTGAATTCATTGCTAATTAAAATTTGTATTATGGTGCCATGTGGCAAAAGTGTTAAAATCACTTGTTTGATTAAACTCCTATTACACCACCCAAAATACAGTATACATATTGTGAAGCATGAAAGTGTCAACATTATGTTGTGGGGGTGGATTATGTTTAGAGAGGACTGGGCAAATAGTCTGGATGTAAGGAAAAATGCTGCAAATACACTTTTAAGTCTTAGAAGAAACCTGGCCAGCTGAAGAGGGGCAGGTGGTTTACTGTACAAGCTATGCACTTAATAACTATGTAATTATGTTTGTTTGTTAGTTTCTTCATTTTGACGCAACATCAGCATCAATGGCTATTCATGACAGGATTACATCAATATAAATCATTTATTTTTACAATTTAAAGTAACCAATTAACCTAATGCATGTTTTTGATATGTGGGAGAAAATCACATTACACCGAGGTACACAGAGTCCCTGGCTGAGATTTTTGAAGCTGTGAGGCCACCATTCAATTCAACAAGCATTTAAGTGATCTCATATCATGGTCTGCTGAGAACGTAATGGTTCACCACTATCCTTCCAGGTTTCTGTAATCTATATAGTTTCCTATAAACTATTTTCCGTGACCACAAGTTTTTTAAACATTAACAGCTACTTACTGCATTGGTTGCAGTTAAAATAATTATTGCCAGCTGAAACATATTAGTCACTGGAGTAATTACAAAATTGAATGCTTATAAATTGCTTTGCAATATCCTTTGTTTTTCTCCATACCACATTTTTACATAGTCACTAGTGATAAAATACTGGTAGAGACACACAAAAAACTGGCTAAGTGCTTTTAACAGCCTGACTTTTGAGGACCTCCATGCTCTTGTCTGTCCTTTAAGGCCCCAAGATAATCTCTGTCTGGGGTGTCATGCCATATCTCAGTATGTTGGTGGGAGTCCCTCTGCTCTCTTTATTTTTACCCACTGCTTTTAAGATACAGAGTGCAGATATGAACGTGTAATCATGTTCCTCTGAACAAGGTAAACAAAGACAGCATGTACTGACTCTATCACACCTGTGTAAGAAAAAGTCTAAATCAAAAGGTTGCAGCATGGAGAAATTATATCATGTGGTTTGTGTAGTGTAATGGAACAGGATGTGGTTTGTGTGGCTTCTGAAGCAGAAGTTGTTATAGAAGCTGAATGAAATGTTAAGATCTAGGTCAGCGTCTACAGCAATTGTATTCACAATTCTATTACTAGACAATGAAAAATCTTGTGCTAAATATTTAGGTGCAAAAAAAAATGAACACAAAATCTTGAGAGTTGCAGTCTAACTCTCTCTGTGGATCTATAATCATATGTAATATTATCAACAATTTATAGAGTATAAAGTATATATTTAATATATAGATAGGTTTTGACAACATTAGTCCTATCTATGTCAAATCTTAAAAAGGACTGATTACTTCACAATAACCTCTGAGATAAACCTTTTGGTTACTTTTAACCTTCTATGTTCACCTTTCCTGCCACCAACCCCCAACATATCCTTTTTATTCTGCCCCTCATTTATAATTTCATCTTTTATGACTACCCTCCTCCAGTGAAATGCACTAGCAGCAGCAAACCTCTAACAGTTCCGTGTGGGTGCACAGCTAATGGCCTCTCTTCATCAATTAAAGAGCCACTTCATTTCACGTTGTTCGTTCATTGTTATCAGCGATAACTCTTTAATGTGGCCATTCAGTGTGTCTGGAAAATGACCATTTTCCAAATGCGTTATATGCCTGTTCTCCAGATTTTAATGCTGGTCTCCAAGAGCAATACTCTTCTGTCATGTCATCGGAGAGAATAATCAGATAGCTGTAATAGCTTTGTGTGCTGAGTGGAGGGTGGAATTGCACTTCAGTGCGCTTTTTATTCCTGCTGATATCTCAATAGGCCACTTTGCAGTTTTCCAACAATGGCCGAACAAGAGAGGATAATGGATAATGAATGTCAATTGTCCATTGGGTTGAAAAATGTTCTTACTAGAGTGTTCAAAATGTACTCAGTTGCCAGTTTATTATGTAAAACTACCTTACAGTTACAGTCATTTATTAGCTACACCCATCATATAGGTGTGCATTATTGGAGTACAGTTACCAAGTGTGTCAGCCCCCCTCTACTTAATATATAAATAGATATAGGAATACCCCATTCTACTGAAAACGTGCAGAACAATTTACTAAGCTACAGTCAGCATATATTTATGTACCGAATAAACTGACAACTGTGTATATATGAGTATATCTTAGTGTTTTGTGCTTTATTACTTTATATCTTTATATCTTCATTTATGCATTCATTCTACAACCCCAATTCTGTTAGGGTTCCTACCTTCCCTCAGTGCCTTCAGCCGTCCTCGCCGGTCGCCATTACAGAGCCATCAGTGGGACGGCTTAATATCCACTACCGTAATTATGTCCAGATCCCGAACAGCTGCTTCGCGTCCTTAAAAGGCGTGGCTTTTGGCGCTGTTCGGGGCCAGGTCATCATCATTCAGACGGGATTCATCTCTGTTCAGTTCGTGTGTCTGACCACCGGCGCCCTTGAGTTTATTTTCGTGTTCTGGCGCTCGCGCCTTTTGTGTTTTATTCACACTCGTGCTATAAGCGCAGCCTAAGCTTATATGCTTGCCGTTTTGCGCTTTAGCCACTTCCGTGATTTCTTCGCCCCCTCGCGCTGCGTGTGCGTTAGAGCTCACTCTTGCCCTCTGGCGCTGCGGGTTCCTTTTCCACTCTTTACAGCAGCAACCCGGTTCGGTGTTAGAAGTACACTGTCCGGCGCTCTTGCGCTCTATTGAGTCAGACTCTAGTTGGCGGCTGGCTCGAGGTGTGCCCCGACTAAACCCACCGGGTAAAGACGCACTCTATAAGACGTATCCCGGTTTTGGTGTTTAGTATTGCATACACATTCGAGCTCACTTTCGCTCCCTGGCGTTTGGTCTACCTCCGTGCCTCGCCATTTAAGAGACGTTCCAACCGTGCTTTATGCACGATTGCTCCAACTGACGCTTTGGTGTCCTCTCGCGACTAAGTCGCGCGTTGCTCCAACTTGGGACGCAACCACGGCGCGCCCCTATATCCTTTCGGTTTTATTCTGTTAGGAGTCTGACGCGCCACTCTTTATCCCTTTTTAGTTGTTCTATATTATTTCCCCATTATTATTATTGTAAGGGTACGCGCCACGGCCGCTCCGGCGCGCTGCGACCGTCACGTGGCTTTGTTTTGGTTTTTAGCGTCC
>JAVSBV010043944.1:0-11160 GCA_033117975.1 Parotocinclus spilosoma
TTTCCTCATTGAAATACAAATTAATTAAAATATATTCTTTAAAATTATATTCTGGATTTTTGTCTTGATATTCTGTCATATGTCATTTTCCCTTTTATATCTGAAATAGAAAGATGTCATGTGACTTTTGACTAACCCTGGACACACAGTAATATTTTTTTATATGTGAGTTTCGATATGATAGGAACTATAAATTGAATACGTTAACATTTAATTTAAGAAAAACTTTACTGGGTCGTTTGCCGACTGGCTCTACTGAGATCCAGCTGTGGTACTAGACCAAAATGTTTAGACAAGCAACATCTGTTGGCAGGATCTGTACTCGGAATGCTGTGTTTCAAGATTTAAGCCCCTGCTCCCTCTAGATACTGTAAGTAAGGAAGGAGGGCACGATCTCACCTTAGAGATTTTAAACGAGGGAATATGACTATAACAAATCACGTACATCATATTATTAAAATAATAAAGTCATCATTAGTCATCAAGGGCAAAGTTAAAGAGAATATGAAGACAAGTCCTTCAGAAGAGTATGTAGATCCTGAGGTGCACAAAACAAGAAAACGATTTTTCCAAAAAAAAAAAATCAGTAGTGGCAGAACTCTTTGGATACATTGTTTTTGAACGTGTATGTATTAACAAATAAAATGAAGCTGACCAGAGAGAACATGAAATATTCTGGATTCACATTGTTTGCAATAAATAAAAGTGATTTACAGAAGAATTAGTCACAGTTGTAAGTGGAATTGTAGTTCTCTATCTATTGTGAGTAACAAAGCTTGCTCTTGTATTCTGTTTCAGATGAGCAAGAGGCTGTACAGAAGCGGACCTTCACAAAATGGATCAACTCCCATTTGGCAAAGGTGAGACCTGTGGCCTGCGCGTTTGCTTTATGCTGTTCCACATGATTGGAAAAATACAGATTGTCTAAACATAATCACGTGCAGAAACTCACTGATCACCTGACATGCAGCGTTCTTATTCTGTTTGAGTCTTAGCTTGTCATGAGACTGGCGGTACTTCTATCGCTTACAGTGTGCTTTAGTACATTAAACCAGCTGACTCTGCTTATCTGTAAAGCTTTAAGTCAGGATTGCACTGTAAAGCTGCATTACAAATCCAAGTTCCCTCACACACTTCGTCTTGTGCAGTCAAAGTCTTAGAGCAAGGAGGTCCTGGGATCAACCCCATAGCAGAGCCACCCAGATCCCTCCTGTGTGGAGTCTGCATGTTTATTCCTGGTGCTCTGGTTTCCTCCCACAGTCCAAAGACATGCTTTAGGGCAACTGATTAGGATAAATTTGGCCCTGAACCTGTGACTAGTATGACTAGTTTCTATGTGAGTGTTGTAAGTAACCTTGTGTCTACATAATTGTAAAACTACTTTGCAACTTATTTCAAGTCAGGTACAAATAATGTGTTTGTTACTTAATGAGCACGGTTTGATCATTTTAACCTCACTTATCCTTGTCAGGGTCGGGCATCTAGATCCTGATTGAGACTGTGGTGGCTTAGCGTTTTTACTACTGGACTGGTAACTTGGCATCTGTTATTAAAAATTGTATTGCATTTTAATTGCATTAAAATGACCAGTTTAATCATTTCATTATCACAAATTAAAAAAACCTACCTCTTTAGCCAGAACCTTAAATCACAAGTGCTTCGGTTGTATCAGCTGGAAACCTTCATGATGTCTGCTAAATGACTGGATGTAAATATTTGATTTATTTAAGTCCGCTCACACACTTCTTCTTAAGAAGAGTGGCCAAAGAGTTTTTTATTGCATTTATCTTGATTTGGTCTCTTTATTAACTTGATCTCAGGTGGAGCTGCAATTTACAAATTAGGACTGACCACTTAGAGACACTGTTAATGTGTTTGTAATTATGCTATTTTGGCTTGTTAATCTCCCCACTTAACCCTTCTCTGTGTGTTATTGAGGAGCGGGTCGAGAGTGACTGCTCCAGCCATCCGCAGCACAATTATCCCATCCATGAGCCCACTTAGCAACTGCACAGATCCGGGGTGATTACTGCACTTGTCTTTGGTGACATGGAGCAGAAAATTTGTTTGAAATGTTGATCTGTGGGCAATCGTGCCCCGACATGATATTTCGTATGTCACTGTGCATCGGTGACTCTGCGGCACAAAACTGCAGACTGTTAAATATTACAAGGTATTAATGTTTTATAACAAAAATATTTTGTGGGTTGGCTTGTTTGTTTTTGCTTTTGCCTTGAACAGTGTCCATTTTCGGGTTTTAATTCCTTTTTCGATTATTTTTTGCATGACGTTACACCAAACATTTGATGCATTTGATGTACAGTTTGCATTGCTATATTCTTCTAGATAAGGACTGTTAAAAGCTTAATCGTATTGTTTGGTCTCACTCAGAATGTAACCGGTTTCTTATTTGATCCTGGTTTCTCTCAGCATCTTTAAGACATTTTCCTTGTGTCTAGATTTAATAGAATCTGCTTTTTGTAACGCTACTGGGCGACAAGTCTTAGAGCAAGAAGGTCCTGGGTTCAACCCCATAGCAGAGTGACCCGGATCCCTTCTATGTGAAGTCTGCATGTCCTCCTCGTGTTCATGTGGGTTTACTCCTGGTGCTTCAGTTTCCTCCCTCAGTCCAAAGACATGCTTTAGGGTAATTGATTAGATTAAAATTAAAAATATTATATATGACTAGTTTCTATATGACCTTGAGTGTTCTGTGTAACCGCCTGACTGTCTTTGAAAATAAAGAGCAACATTAAATAAACAAACAATTGTTAAGCTACTTCACAGCTTTATTTACAGAGTTGTACAAATAATGTGTTTATTGCTAAATTCACATCAGACGATACAATACAAATACCCACTGCAGACCAAGATGTCTTGTGATGTAACTCTGAAACTTAGAACACCCCAGCAGCGCAAAAACCAAACAGACAGACTCAAATGGACCTCAAACCTGACCTGGAATGGAACCTGACAGAACAGGACAGAACCTGGGCCTTATACAAGGGAATATTGTCCAGTGTTCTGGTGAAGTAAGGGTTGTGTTTCATATTTTGCAGGGATGCAGGTCCTACCCTAATTAAGAGATTAAAAGGTCCTGGTTCTGTCAGTGTCTGGTTGCTGGCTTTCCAGTGAGTTCTGTCCCGGGTCAGGGTTCAGTTTCGGTTCTGTCTGACTGCGCAACATATACAACTTCTTTTGTTTTCTATTTACAGCTTCTATATACAACTTCTTTTGTTTTTCTATATACAGCTTCTATATACAACTTCTTTTGTTTTCTATTTACAGCTTCTATATACAACTTCTTTTGTTTTTTTATATACAGCTTCTATATACAACTTCTTTTGTTTTCTATATACAGCTTCTATATACAACTTCTTTTGTTTTTTATATACAGCTTCTATATACATCTTCTTTTGTTTTTTATATACAGCTTCTATATACCATAAGCATGTTAGTAGCTGTAAAGTAATCTGTATTCAGAGCTTTGAACAAATCTGCCTTTGATTCTTCATTCCTCTACACAATTTAGAGTAAGTATGCTCATTCAGAAAGCTGAAACCGCTTAGAAGTTAATCTTGTTCCAAGTCACTGTGAATGAAATCCATCATCAGGCTGTTTCTGCACTGCTTCCCTTTTTCTGATTTGATAACTCTTACTCCCTCATATGAGCTCCTGTTGTTATTGTTTCCCATTATCCAGCTCCATCCCACTCCAACTTCTACTACTTGCTGTACCTTTAACATCACCCTACTCAGATGTGATGTTGCCATGGTGACTGTGTTTACCTGTGAGTGTGAGCGTGTCTGAAGTCCAGAGCACTTGGTTAAATACAAGCATTTATCATAGAAAAGCAAAGGTATTCCTTACAAGCTTATTGTTATAATTAGCTGTCAAAGCCACTATAGGTCATTTCATAATTGTTTTGAAGTTCCACTGTCAGGGTGATGGGCACTGGGAATACCTCGGGACATACATCAACCTACATGGCTCCATTTCTGAACATTTAGACTTTTTATAGCAGGCTGATATTATATACTGTATGTATATAAACCCTCCTTTCTGATGTTCCGTTGCCGGGTCTTGTTAACCCTTTACTTGTTGGTTGGTTCCTGGTCCCGTTCCAGTTCTTTCTAACTCTTGGTACAGTTTGTATGTTCTTATTCTGTGTACTGTTGTAACCCCTGTTGCTTTTTGCTGTTACTTTTTGCTAGCTTCTTTTCTTGCTTTATGCCTGCCTTGCATGTTTCCCTGCTATCTGTTAGCAGCAGCTGTATGCTTATATTGTTCCTTGTTATCTGAAAAAGCTACATTTTCCAAGCTGCCACTGTTGGGTCCTTCAGTCAGACCCTTAACCCAAAAGTGCTTATATTGTAACAGCTTTAAACCTGGATAATGGGAAAAAGGACTCGGAAGCAGCAAAAACCCATGAATGAGTCTCTCAGGGTGCTGTACAGACACGATTCGCCGTGTCTGACTAAGGGACGGTCAAAATGAGGAATCATAGCTCAGTTCCCCCACAGTCAATGGAAGTGTAGGTTGCTTGAATTTGCCAAATTGTTCTTGATAAATAAACTGGATAGATTTTCTGTGTGGAGTCTGCATGTCCTCCCCATTTCTGTTTGGGCTTACTCTGGGTACAGTTTTGTCACAGTCCAAATACATGTTTGATAGATTAATCAGTAATAAGGTATGTGTGTGTGAGTTTGTGTGCTCTGCGATATAATGAACGAATGGCAAGTTTGAAGGCAGATTAAACTGGTACATAGACAGCTCCAGTTCCAGCACTGCCTTCTGGCATCATGCAGGTACGAGTGGTCATGTATGAGAGAGGGGTGGTTCAGTCATGGACTAGCAATGGTACAGAGTACAGGCTCACCTGTACTCTGTGAATTCAGGGAAATGCTTCAAACCTCCCAAAGTCCTGAACAGGATAAGCAGTTAATAAAATGTGGAGAAAAGTAGTGTAATATATGTGTACTTTTAAAATCTTTTGTAAATTTACATTTAGTCATCTATCAGACATCCTAATCCAGGTTGTCTCCCAACTGATATATTTAAAGCAAGTGTGGCTTAAGGGCCCAACGGAAGTAGCTTGTCAGAGGTGGGATTTGAACCCTGTTCAATAGTCAGTTTAACAAACTCTGTATTCAGTTATTTGCAAATTCCAGTTATGTTATTTTGGCCTCTGTTTGTGCATTTTGTTTCTTAGTATTAGCCATTATTTCTCAGCATTGTTGGGGTAAAACACACATCAGATTTGCACCTGCGAGTCTTGGGAAGAAATGCCCAAGATTTAATTCAGAGATATCTATCTCATTAACTTATCCAATAAACCCCATTAGTAAATCTTTTTTTAAAATGTTTTCATATACTCAGCCGTTCTGCAAATCAGGCCCTGTTACTAATTATATCAACAAATATAGCAGTATTGACTATTCATGCTTGTTTTACCATCCCAGAATCCATAAATGATTAATGAATTAACATTTAGCTACTAAATTACAAGCTACACAGCACTACTCAAAAAAAAGTCAAAGCCACAAAGAACCGAAATGTTAAGGTTAAGGTAAAAGAATAGAGGACTAGATAATGGGCAAAGGTTATACAGAGAAAGGTGACTTTCTGATTTAGTTACCTCTCAGAACCCCCCTTCCCTCCCCTTCCCGAATGATGCAAACCATCTTCTCCTGTGAATATCCAGCTAATTCATTGCCTCAAGGTGCAAGATTAATCATTAACACTATTAAGATAACAGAATGAGAATTCCTCCTCCTCTCGTCCTGTTCCCGATGCAAGTTTAACAAAAGCGGATTATGAAATAGGCTTATGAATAGGCTTGAATTAATTTTAATATTTGATCAATTACTAAAGTCAGTCAGATTCCTTGCTTGCCTCAGTGGGAACAAGGATGTTACCCTCAATACCTCTGTAGCCGTAATTGGCAATTTTCCTGTTCCAACCCTTTACCCTCCTAGAGTAAAGTCATAACACTTAAGTGGATGGTATGATGCACCTAATACTTTTTTTTGTAGGAAGACAAAGAAGTTAAAAACTGTCAGAGCTGTTTTATAAATGTGTTTGTTTGTGTTTAAATTCACAGATGACTATTATGTTCTGATATACTTATTTTAATTTTTTTTTAAATCTCATCTCATAAATGACATCCACATTGTCAGATACATTAGCTATTATAGTACAGAAGTTGTAATGACCAGTGTAACCGGTGCAAGAAGATTTATTAAAAATAAACTTTTATTAAAAATGTGCCATCAGTGTGAACAGAGTGAATGCTGAGCAACAACTGGCTGTTCGTTTTTTATGCTATCCCTATGCAATTTATGTCCTATTACAACCCGTTTTAGGGTACAGATGTAACACTTGAATGGCTGGTATAACCTGACACTTTTGTTTGAAGGAACACAAGCATAGATTTATAAACAGTGTTACATAAATCATCAGCCAGATGAAACAGAGACGTAGCAAGTTAATGTAAAAGACTTTTCTAGTTTCTAGACAATATACAGGTGGTGGAGGGACTGCTTAAAATAAGAAAAACGCACACACCATGTACCATGACACTAAATTATTTCCTATAATAATTTACTATAATTTTTAAGACCTTGGTTATTAAAACAGTTGTTGTTGGGATGAATGTTAAACGATGAATACGTGGACATAGATTTGTAACTACGCTACAAAAACCAAACATATGTATTCACAAAACAAAAGACCTTCCTAGAACTAGGGAAAACTGACTGGACTGAATCAATGTTTAAGTATTGATCTACATGTGAAATGTAGAGATTACTCACACAGCTTTACTTCTTAAATCCTTCCATAGCACGATAGCATTCGTGCCTAGAGCCTCTTCATATCTTTAAGAATGCAAATGAGTATGAAGTGTCAGAACGGAAGCCATCATCTCCTTAATCGCTTCAATTTTGATTAGACCTGAGAGAGAGAGGGAGTTTGATAAGACCCTCGAGTACGGTGTGTATGTATGAGGGGTGCATCGCACATTCGAGGAAACCCTTCATTTCAATTCTGACAAATCCTCTTAGACAGGGTTAAGGCTTAATTACACGATGCCCAATACTGTGATCTCATTTCTCGTGCTTCTGACAGATAGCGGCGGTTGAGACGTACACGGCAGCCGACTAAACATCCGGAGATGCTCAGCTGTAACCGCCTAGTTAACCACTACACACTGCTATGAGCCCCATTAGCCCTCTTAGTTCCAGGGTTTAATTGCCTGGCACAGGCTGAGAGCCATAACCCATTTAGCAAGCCTGAAACAGCCCATTAACGTGCTTTATCCCATGCAGACGTCCAGATTCTCGTCCAAAGACCAGAATACAATATGGAAGGGACATGCTGTCTGGGATGAGAAGAGATGCAATCACTGCACAACATGCACATGCGAAAACTACTAACGAGTAGCTATTTCTGAAATATCTATGCATATTACTGTGCTTAAATGTTATCAGTCAAACCCTACTATCCAAAAATAAAATCAAACAATTTTCAGAAATAATGAACCAAATCATACAAAATATCAAGTCACCTGAGTATCTCTATGATCGCTCATAGATTTATTGAGTGTAGCTGCAAATTCATACCTGTCACTCAAGTGCACCTTTAATAACATGAAGTGGTTTTGAAGGTCATGAAACTTAAATATTTTTTTTTCTTTTAACTCTGGACATTGCGGCCATTAACAGCTGGCCACCTACACAGCCAATGAACACCTTTGCTTATCAAGTGCAAGGTCATAATAACAAGGCAAGCTTTTTGAGTTTGTGGCAACGCTGAACTCTGGTTGCTCTTTGTTTACCTGCCTGAATTTGAGTAAGAGTCAAAATCTGGACCACTCATCCCTTGTTCCCAGCTATTTCTGCAGTGTAGTGCTTATCAAGTGAAAGGTGTCCGGCTTGAAACCAGGCCATAGGTAATTTTCTGGCAAAGAGAAACTTTGGTGCCTAATTTTGTTATCTGCCAAAATTTGAGTAAGCGTTAAAGACTGGACCGCTGGTCATTTGTTCCTATCTGTGTCTGTAGTGTAGTGGTTAACACTTTAGCTTTTTATATAAAAGGTCTCCGGTTTGAAACCGGTCTATGACAAGCCAAGCGTTTTGAGTTGAACGCAGAACTCTGATTGCTCTTTGTTTACCTACCTGGTACTCAACAATTTGAGTAAGAGCCAAAGTCTGCATATCCATGAGCAGAGGTGGGAGTTAAAGACTGTGTGTAACTCATGTGAGTGTGTGTGTGTGTGTGTGTGTGTGTGTGTGTGTGTGTGTGGTTATGTGCTTGCTTGCTTGTTAGCTCATGTTTGAATTAGACACTGTATCATCTTGGATGATGTGTTTAGAGATTTTAAGTTATTCGTGTTTATGTGCATGACTTTATGATGCTTGATTGTAATGAGCTGTTAATGCTGTGTATGTGTCTGTCTTATTTTAAGTAGTATTGCAAGTATTCACTCGTCTCAGTTTCAACTGGCAAATCTTCTGTGTTGTTTGGAATACTGTCTACTAATGTATTTGTTTCTTCCAAGAAACCAGAATTGATCGGATCAGACCATGATCAAAGTGTTATGGCTTTCTCCTTGACAGAATCATAAAAGTACTCTACTGTACACTACATTAGAATTCTTCTGTATTTTAAAATAGAAAATAAATACATAAAATGTGGTGGCTTTAGATATTACATTTATGCTATGCAGATGGTAGCGTGACACATCGTTTGCACACATTTCTTGTGAAATTAGTCATTTTTACTTTATAGTAGCATTAAATGATTATGTGACTCTGGTAACGTCTGGTCAGCCTTAATGTCAGTTAGCATGCTGATTTAAATAAATAATTTTGCCTTGTAAACTAAAGAATTTGGCAGCTTAATATATAAAATCCAGGTGACTATGATGTACCTTAATGTACCAGTTGAGTTGGTTACATTAACATACAGTTAACATAGACGAATAGCATTGTGGCTTTGTTCGTCCCACATAATGAATATTGCATGACAGCTCTGACAATTAATTTCAGTCAATTAGGACAAGGCATGTGTAATTCGTTTAAGCCCTGAGTTTATTCTCTCAATGACCATTTTCGTGCTTTTCAGTTTGATTTTTTCAATTTGGTTCCTCCTTACCCTCAAATATAATCTGCCATTAGATGAATTGAACTTCAATTACTTTCTTAATGATTTCAGAGCTAACTGGAATTTCACACTTGTCTCTCCTCCCTCCATTCTGTCTCTGAAATGGCTAATTAGGCTAATCTTACAAAACATTCCTGCATTTTTCTGTTCTCTCTCCCAGACTGACTCTAATTAAAGGTCATCACCCAGCTTTCTGTCTGCCATCCTGACTGTTTTTTACTTGCTCTACAGTACTGTACAGTACAGTACTGACCTGCATTCTTATATATCAATCTCTTCTCTCTCACTTTAACTTTCACTTTTATCTCCTTCTGAACGATTTTACCACCCTTCTTTCCCTTTCCAAATCCTTCACGTGTGATTGGTGTGTTTAGTGAAATCCTGCATGTCTCCTCACGCTTTTCAGATTAGTGAAGGGAAAGGCTGCATCAGGCCAGACAGTCTGTCGTTCCTCTTCACACAATCAGCACTTTTCCCTCGGGCTTTTTCCCTGGCTTACTGGCTGAAGATTGCATGGCTTGGTAAATTTGGCAGCCACATTGTGAATGACTGAGCTGAAAGGACCAACAAAAATTGTGCTTTGATCAGCATAAAACCTGAATTACAAGCATATTTTAGTGTAACATGCAGGTTATTTTGAACGTGTAGTCAATTAAAAGCACTTTAAACGAATAGTCCACATATCTACCACATTTGCACCATCTAAGTGAAGACCGAATGCGATCATTTGGCAGATTGTCTAAGAGTTGTTTTTTCTTTTTCAATTTCCTTTTTCTTTTCATATCTTAACCCTGCTCATCTAGGTCAGAAAATGATTCTGTGTGTTTTATTACAAATCATATAATCACCATAGCTATTAAACTTTTAAATACAGTCTTTCTGAATTCCTGATCTAAACCCCATTTATGGGGGCACCTGAAGACAGAGAAAACACAATTTTACTTTACATAACTGATAAATTCATTTGAGTCTGATACATTGATGCCTTACGAAAAATGCTGAAATGCTATAGTATTGGTTTAACAAAAAGTAAAATGATGTGAACACTGACATTTGATGTTTAAATCCATTCAGGGCTCATGTTACTTTTTTCTCCTCGGCAGCGGGATCCTCCTCTGGTGGTGACGGATCTGTATGAGGACATTAAAGATGGAGTGATGCTGCTGGCTCTTCTTGAAGTGTTGTCAGGACACAAACTGGTAAACTGGTCACTGGTAGTTCAAATTTACAGTACATTTACAGCCCTTTATTATTATAGAACCAGAAAATACAGAGAATTTGTATGAACATCTGGAGCTTCTGTCTGACAAAACTTGATCAGGAATGTAAATTTTGGAAGGGTCGCAACCAAGAAACCACTATTAAGAAGGGGTAGAGGGTGAAATGGTTAAGATATGCTCACAAAAATTTGAATGAAGATCAGTGGAAAAGAGGATTATGGCTTGATTAATCCTATCTGAACTTTTTGAGTCCAATCATTTGACTGTGTTTTATTGTGTATTCATTATACCATTGCTAAAACAGCATATCTAATGGTGGTCTAAGACTTTTGCACAGTACTTTTTATATTTTTTAAGGACTGTACTCCAGACTCAAAAGTGACGTGGTGCCACTCTAATTAACGCTGTTGCCTTACAACTCCAGAGATCCCTTGTGCAATTATTGGCTTGGACACCTGTGTGTCAAGGAGTTTGCATGTTGTCTGATATCCTCTCATATTTCAAAGACTTTGCGCCATGCCAACTGTCCTGTTTAAATAATGGAGTTTTGCATGTGCACTGCCATGAGTTTTTGCACAGCCTAGGGCTGGCTCTTGCTTTGTGCCCTGTGCTGCCCTTGACTCTAGAGAATGAACAGTAGTGAATGAATGACCAGATTCTATTCAAGATTCAAGATTCAAAGCTTTATTGTCATATGCACAGTAAGGAAACTAGTTTCCCTGTACAATGAAATTCTTACTTTGCTGCCCACATTGGATGTCATAGAATAAAAAGT
>JAVSBV010043954.1:0-11160 GCA_033117975.1 Parotocinclus spilosoma
TTTGATCTGTCATCTATGTTCTATTACGAATAAAATATTGACATTTGCCATCTCCACATCATTGCATTCAGTTTTTAATTCACAATTTGTTTAGTGTTCCAACTTTTTTCGAATCCGTTTTGTACATGCCCGCATGTTTGCCCCTAATCACACTGCTCACAAAAATTGAAATAGTGAAATATCCCCTAATTTTGTGTGTAATTCGGGGAAAACATGCTTGGCACCAAAGAAAAGGTTTTCAGACTTACAGTAAATGTAGCTTCTGTATGCTTCTTCAATTAAACATCCAATCCCAAAAATAATGTTGAAATAGCAAACTAAACATCACAGTCGCTGATGACCTCTCATCAAGTGACAGAGCACAAATTACACACATCACTGAGTACTGGGGCATGTTATCTGTAAACACATAGTCGAAAGTAGGAGACATTTTGATCATCATCGAGATGTGACGAGGTCAACATGTCAGAGAAAACATGTGTGGTACAGCCAGAAGAACGAACGAACGAACGCACACACACACACACACAAAGTCATATCAAGCTCATGACAACCCAAGACTGTTATCACTTAGTTCTTTTAATAATAATAAAATGTGCTAATCGTTACAACGGGGTCGACGTGTGAAATATCCCTGGACCTGAAGAGATGACGGAGAACATGAACGACTCATTTCATGTTTCTAATCACAGTTTAACAGTACTTCCAGATATCGAAACAGTGTAACATTAAAACCATCCGAGTGTAACAGCATCAGTGTAACAGCATCCACCTTTTCCTAAAAACACTTTATCGACTTCATACACAGATATAACAACCAAAATAGCACAAAGCCATCTACAAATACAGCATTCCCATTTACACTGGCGTAAAAATCAACGAAAAACAAAAACACAGGAACGCAAGCATGAGTCACAAGTAAATAGTGACATGAGCAAATACTGTGGTATCTAATAGCCACGCGAACAAGACGAGACCTGACAAAACCACATTTTTGTATAACTGTAGCCTCACCCACTAACAATCCACACCATCAGGTTATCACCATGCCTAACCATATTACTGTGGAAAACGAAATGTTACAATGACAAAGGTCATATACTCAATACTCATCGGATTACATTTTAATACTGATCTTTAGTTTGGCATTAGTTTAGTGTAGCAGAAAAAGCAGTGATTACACCTTTTGCAGTTTCATTGCTCGTAAACTCACATTCGAACTGCTACTTCCTTAATGGGACCGAGTGACACTTTTTAATCACACATATAACAAGTTGGGTATGCCCTGTTTTAAACCTAGACGCTGTGAGATTGAAGCTTGTTCTTTAAACTTGCATGCTGTGAGACTTGATCCCAATTTAACCTTGATGTTGTGAAACGTACGCCTGGCTTTGAACCTGGACGTCGTGAGATGTTTTCATACCAGTTATTATATTTTATTGTATTGTATCAGTCTAAGGATGTGAATTCAGTCTCTGTGCTGCTGTACCAGTGATAAGACACGCCAATTGCATTCGCCTCAATAGCTATAAAGCTGTCTTTATTGATTTTATGCATTATACTACATTCCTCTGCCTTATTTATGCTTTAAATCATTCATTACATATGAATGTAGGTGTAAAATATCATTTGAAAGTCAGCAACGGCTTTTCTATGCTATTTACAATTAATCCCATTACTTCTACTGGCAGATATGATGCCAAATTTAAACGGTCTTCTGGTTAATTAAGTTTGAACTCCACAGTTCCACTGTTTATGGACGAGAAGCTGTTTGTCAATCAAACAGTCAGCTGAACCCACGTAGTAAACCATATCTCCAATGGCTGGCTTAAGTCGCCCACTTCAAAAAAAGGAACGTAAAACCAGTAATTCATGAGAACTCAAATGGGTGAAGTATGAATATTTCACCTGAAAGGAAAAAAAATAAAAATAAAAATAAAATAAATCACACTTTGTTGTCTTTCAGTGTTTTTTTTAAACATTGCGCCTGTGTACATTGAGGGATCAAATCACACGCACGACTCATGCAATCCCAAAAAACACAGTCTAGCCACTTAAGATAGAGCAAGCAAACGTAACTTACGTTAGCACGATCCCCTAAAGAAGCGTTACCTAAAGTGTTATGAACAGCATGCCATGATAAAAAAAAAAAACAGTCTGCGTGTAAACAAGGCAATATGAAGTAGATGTAACACGATTGCATGCTTTAAGGAGTCTTTTTAGTGTTCCATTGTGTAAAGTGGTGCAGAACTGAGCTGTGCATGTACACACACACACACACACACACACACAGGAGGATAAAGCTGTGTGTGGAACAGTGTAGGGCTGGACGTGCAAAGTACAGCTCGTATAGCGCAACAGTGCAAAGTGTACATCACAGTTTCTAAAGAGTCCGAAGGAGGGTTGAATCCCAGGAAGTCTCAGATGAAACGTCTTTCTGAAGGAGCGAGTGGCAATGAGACTTGATAACGATTACAAAATGGAACCTTTATCTGTAAGATTATACCTGGCAATTTTTTCACTAAATACAAATGTTCTCATTTGTAGTGTTTCTTAAACAAACAGTTCAGCAAAAAAAATTGATAAAATGTAATCAAATGCACAATTTTCCTTTTACACCAAATGTGACCAAATCAAGCTTGTTTTATGAGCTGCAAATAAAAAAATGCCATTTTCATCGTGCAGATCTTGGTGTCTCAAAAAGGGGTCAGAACCTAAATCGTTATTAATGGGGTACAGGCTGAAATGCTCAGCAGATGAGGGACCAGTACAACGCAGAACCCCCTAACTCCACCACCGGACCTTCATATTGCAAGCTCAACCTGGGAAACTAAACGCAGGTCCACTGGAACTGCAGTTTCCCCACAGTTGGCTCTTTTCTTTATTCCGCAGAAGCAATTACTCTAAAAAGGTGATTGTCACAAAAGTTCTTGCGAGCAGTATATATCACACATATTATACAGCAACGCTATAGTGGGACATGTAGCTTGGCTATTTAAGTAGCCCTAGACTACATTACATAGACTGCGGTTATGATGTCATTCACAGTCGTGATGCACTGGGACATTTGCAACATTCTCCCTGCTCCATGCACGGTTCTCTCTCACAGAGCAGAGCACAGATCCATTCTGTGCCATATAGCAGTCTTGCGCTTATAAAGAGCGCTACAGCAACCAAACGGGTCACGGCAATGCCCAATTTGTGCTCTCTCATGACTAATCTGGCCCCTCGCTGGTGATCCTGCACACTGACACTCACTGCTACACCCAGACTCCTCTTTGCAGCTCGTGAATTCAACCCAAGCTTTGGTTCCAGTCTTGAGGTGGTGGGGAAGAACTGAGGAAGGAGTACTAGAGATGAAAAACATCATGATTCTGTTAATGGCTGAGCGTGTGCATTACTGTGGTTTTTTTTGTATTTAGTTTTAGTTATTGCCGTTTCTGTGAGAAAAGTGAACTATGAGGAGCAATGAGGAGCTATGTGATTGGTTGATGTCGATAACTGACTCATGCTGATTGATTAGATTAAATTTTTGGGGCAGGTCTGGGAACAAAAGAGGGGACCACTTACAATGGTGAGAGAGATTCACTTTTTTGGTTCACCAAGTTACATAAACACCTCTTTTTGATCCATTTTGTTGGAGTCCTGCATTTTTTTGTACACTGTATATTACAATGTTACTCTACTACAGTCTGACACTTTAATGTTGTGGGTCACTCATTAAGCAATTACCACACAGAAGCAATTCAACGAGCTGGAGTACAGTTCTAGTGGCGCCATCCAACCAGGTTGCATATCCCACAGATACACAGTGATTTTCATGCCTGAGGGAGCACTCTCCATCTCTCTAACTCTTTCCATGTTCAGAGAACACAGTCACCGAAACCCATTAATAAATGTAATACCTATGGTTCTAAAGCAGCAATTATTATGCTACAACAGCAACTAAATATTAGGTTCCTATTAAATCAAAGATTGTTAGTTAGTTTTTTTTTTAAACGTTGCTCTCAGCATTAGGGGCCATTTCAGCAACGCGCACAAGACTAACTCAAGGCTAGTCATATATACTGCTCTCAAAAATTATGGGATATTTCAAAACATTATTTAATTTAATTGTTATTATTGGCTTAATTTGACTATTAATACAAACTTAACTATGTCAGTTAACATCTAGGCCACCCAAGAAGAAAAGGTTTATTTTTGAGTCTTGGTCCTCCCAAGGTTTCTTCCTTCTACGTTCAGGAAGTTTTTCCTTTTCACTGTCACCCTAGGCTTGCTCAATTTGGGATTGGCCTTTTAAGATAATATAAGATTGTAAAGCTGCTTTGAGACAATGATCTATTGTAAAAAAAAAAAGCGCTATATTAAGAAATTTGACTTGACTTGAATGTGGAAGGAACCGGAGCACCCGGAGTAAACCAACACAGACAAGGGGAGGACCTGCAGATTCCACACAGAAAGGACCCAAAACACGCTTCACTCTGGGATCGAACCCTGGACGTTCTTGCTGTGACCGACTTGTGGCGGTGCTAACCACATGAAGTCAAAGTAATTTAACAGGTACAGAATTGTATTTGTGACTTTAAAAACACAAAATACATTTTTGCTAAGTGAATCCAGTGAAGAGAAACTGTATCAGAAAGTTACATGGTTATATGGATGATCATATAATTTACTTTTAACTTAAATGCATAAATACACACTAGTGCAGCTATTTTATAAACCAGTAATTTGGGGTTGCATACTTTAAGGGTATCTTATTGTAGCATTCAATGAAATAGTGCATTACTGAAAAGCAACTGTCAGGCACCAAACATTTCTGGGTCAATTGGTGACATTTGGTTTAAGAAAAAGGTTGTGCAGATTCGATTTTTTTGCTGAACCATTCTTTTCACAAGCTAGCTTACTACGCCATCGTAATCTTGGCTGAGGTCAAAAGTTGAAATCCGATAGGCTTTTTCCCATTATTAAAAAAAAAACTCCTAAAGAATGTTCCCAGTAAAGAAAATTGAAGGCTTTTGTCCAAGCCACCAGTATAAGGGTGCTATAGGGTTTTCTACTAAAAGTGTCTTTTGTGGCTGTGCCACTGCCCTAATCTCTGCTCCTAGGTTCCATTTTAGTCCCACTCTCATTCGTTTACAGGACTAGATCCGACCGACCTTGGCATCACCAATGGCACCCCACACATCAAACACAAACTCATCCGGGAAGGCAAAGTCCCCAAGGTTCTCGTCCAGTGCTTCTGCAAACTCATCCGGGTTCCTTTTATCTTTTCCCAGTTCCACCATGGTAGCAGCTAAGTGAGGGAGAAAGGAAACTTTCAAAAATTCAAACCACACATTCATATAAATATATGAAACACGCTAAAAATGAAAACTAAACGAAAAGTATGTTAATTAAGAAATATAAAACATAAATTTGAATTTCACCCTCCGTTTTTTCATCTACAAATTGCTCTGCCCAAAACTCCACCCAAGGCACGACCCCTCACCGAGGGGTGCGGGAAAATGCCACCGCATAAATCATGGCTGCTAACCGCGTCTGTTCACCAGCAGGTGGCCGAATTGTACAGGTCTGTGCAGTTTTATTCGCTTCACCTGATCACATGTCTGGAAATCAATGCATTTAGGCATGTAGACATCAAACAGAGCATCAGAATGGGGAAGAGAGGCAATTCGTATTGACTTTGAATGCGCCATGGTTGTTAGTGCTGAACAGGCTGGTGTGAGTATTTCAGAAACTGCTGATCTACTGGGATTTCACACACAGACCTCTCTAGGGTTTACAGAGAATAGTCTGGAAAAAGAGAAAACATAAAACGTTTCTCTGGACCATGCCCAGACAATTTTACTCATCTCGGAGTCAAACCAGTTACTTAGTTTGTCCTCTTGAATTTCTAAACCATTAAACGATGCCTTAAACAAAATTAGCAATAATAATCAGTTACATGACAAAAAAAAAGAGCAAAAAACTGACGTACCAAGCTCACTATCTCTTATACCCATGTAGCTTTCCAGGAGGTCATCCACCTTTTCAATAGCCTTCTCCTCAAATGCTGAAGGCTAAAAGCACAACCAAAATGTATTTTAAACTCAAACTCTTAAATCAAGATTTTTAAGAAGGGTATTAAAACACACACCAGTTCCTCTACTGTTGCTTGTCCTTTGGATCTCAGCCGTAGCGTTCCCCTTCCCGTGCCAAGCTGCACCCCAGAGCCAGCTCGCCCCCCTGACCGCTGGTTGATCATATCTGATCGAGAATAAACAAATACAGGTTGGTAGTACTGTTCATAAGAAACAAAAGACAATAAGTGATCAAGATCAATCCAACCAATTTAAATTAGTGGCGTTTATAGGAGAAGTGTCAGAGAAAATGCATATTCCAGATCACATAGCAGCAAGTCTAGCAGACCGAACTTCTGATTTAAAGAGAAGAGTTTATGCAACCAAATCTAAAAATGAAACTTTGGGCTTTATGGTAGTGTGTTTAATCTGGTTTTCATCAGAATGGAAAATATGGTTTCTCACAGTCCATATTGGTGGAGTGCTGCAGAGATGATTGACCTTGTGCTAGAGTCTCTCATCTGTGTTTGGATGTTTGGAGCTCTGCCAGATTGAGCATTGGGTTCTCAGTCCCCCCCTAAATACTCAGACTCTTCTCAGCAATTACTTTGTTTGGTGGGGTAGCCAACTTTAGAAAGAGTCCTGGTTGTTTCAAAACTTCAATAATTATGGAGCACATTGTGAGCTTTGAGCAGATTTTTGTCACCTCCTCCAGATCTGTGCCTCCACACAATCCTGTCTCTGAGCTCTACAGGAAGTTCTTTCCCCTTCATGGTTTGTTTTTGCTCTGATATGCATTGTTAGCTCTGAGTCCTTTATATAGACAGGTGTGTGTGTCTTTCCAAATCAGGTCCAGTCCATTAAATTTACCACAGATGTATCAAGGTGAAAACATCTCAATGATGATCAAGAGAAAAGAGAAACCACCAAAAACATATTTTAAGTGTTATAGCAAATAATCTGAACACTCATATAAATGCTAAATTTCTCAAATTAAAAACACTGTTTTTACTCTGACATTATGGGGTATTGAATGCAAAATGATGCTGAAAAAAACCTTTTTTTGTTTAGCAAAAGGTTGCAACATAAACAATTGAACAGGTCTGAACACTTTCTGAATGCACTACAAGGTTCCCTTTGCTGCTTAAAATCCCTGTTAACAGAAAGAACCATGGTTTCATCAAAAAAAAAGAAACCTACCAAAAGCTTTCAGTGGTTCCACCAGTTTCAGCAAAAACATTTTCCCCTTGGGCAGCTCTTTGAGCATTTTGGCAACCTCATAATGCCGACAACCGATCAGCGTTTGACCGTTAATCGACTCGATCATGTCTCCAACGTTGACGATTTGAATCTGATGAATGATGCTACCCTCTCTTATCCTCTGCAAAAGAAACAGCAATATTTAGCACATCCTGCTTTCTTTAGGCCTATGTTTCTTTACACAAGTTGTGTTTTCGTGAGCAGACTTCCTGTCCCCTTTACCTTAATAAACGCATATCCAGCTCCGTTGTCAGTGATCGTGAGTCCGAGAGCATCCTCTCCCTTAAAAACTTCAACCTCTTTCTTCTGGCCCTTCACGTGTGCAAAGATGAAGTCCTCCAGGCCGATCTGACCTCCCAGCAGCTTGTCCATGTCCACTTTGTGAGTGTTCAGCGTGCAGAACATGACCTGAAATAGGACGGGTTTACTAGAGTGTCACAGGAAAACAATCCTACTCCTTCAAACGTAACATGCCATTCCTACCTCTGTTGGCGAGATGGCAAAAGCTTCCCCAATCTTAGCGTAGAGCTCACGGACGTTGCTGAACCCTTCGATGCGACCTGTGGGGCTGCCGTGTGCCAGCTGGGTGTGAAAAATGAGGCGAGGCCGAAGATTGGTTGGTGGAGGTGGCAGGCCTTCCTGTGTCACACCTTCAGCAATACCAACACCACCAACATCGAGTCCATCCAGGCCAGACACGTTGAGCCCAGCACGGATCGGTTCGGCCTCCTCATTTTCCACCAGTGGAGACGCCTTCTTCCTTCGGCCCAATCCAAGCGGCATCTTTGGCTGACTCGCTGATCTTTACTTGTATGTAAGAACTAATGAAAGCTGCAGAGAACGATCACAGCCAATCGTAATCCAAAAAGTCTCTGGCCACAGGTCATTAAACTCAAGCCATTTAACTGGAAAATCCCACAGATCTGAAATTCAAAATGAACAAAATTTAAGATTATTGGTCTTATACAATACATTACAAACTACACTACATGTCCAAATCCATTTAGACAACTAGATATTACGGGAGTTTTAGGACATTCCAATCTAAATCCATGGGCATTAAGATGGAGCTGGTTCCTCCTTTACAGCTATACCAGCAGCTTCTGGGAAGACTTTCTATCAGATTACAACATTTTGCTGTGCACTAAAAGTTTCAATGATTCCACTAGCCTCAGGTCTATCTGTTATTTCTGTTCTACTGTGAAGGTGCATTTTTATTAGCACATTATTCAGTCTGGTTGTTGTGCTCAGACACAAACAAACATACAAAATAATCATGGTGTTGATTGTGATTCAGTCTAAAAATTGTGCTATATTTTTGCTTGGCGCTTACCCCAGCTTACCACACGCATTTTCAAGGTCAGGGTTTACATTTGTGGTTAGATGAAAGCAAACGTTTTCTATATGTTATCATGAAGGCACCTAATTGTAGAGTTGGTGATCCCAAATTGCTACCCACTACTGCAAATCTTCATCTGTGATACTTGGAGACACTTTTTCTTCTATAGCCCTTCTGTTTACTGTGTGTGGGGCAGAGATACACTTGTATTCCTTATATTCCAGATAATTGTATTTCCAGGACTGGTTGTTTAAATTATTGTTCCAAGCGTATCTAAACATGTTATGCTTTATGTAGCTATTTTAATACTCCCTGGTTTATAAAGGTCGGCACAGTTTTGTTTCACTTGTGTGGATTTTTTTTATTCCCCCTGAAGTTGAAGGACTGGGGTTATCTGTGCTCTGTCACTCTTATATTTAAGAGATTTAAGAGACTGCTTAAGAGTTCCTAAACAGTAAGGTTAAGTAAAAGACAAACTGAATCATTTTGCTGTGCTATACCACGATGTAATAAGAACTATGAATAAACCAAGACTGAAGGTTAAACATGCGCCATTATCCAAAAGCATGCCTCTTATTTCAGCCGCACTCACTGCTAAAGTAAAATGGGCTGTAATGAACACCTTTGTGACTCAACACTTTCCTAAATTTCCACTACACTTACCTTTCTGCTTTGCCTTCCAAAGCAATCTTTAAAATTCAGTTTGAATTGAGGCCTTCCCTGGCTTACACAGAGCCCTGGCCTTCAAAAACTACACCTTAAAAATTAATTGGCAAAGCTGAAAACAATGAGTCAGGCCCCACATCAGTGACCGACCCAAATTCTAGTGAAAAGCTTCTCTAAAGAGTAAAGACTGCTGTAGCAGGAAAAGCAGAGAACCACCAAACTAAAAGCCACGTTTTTTAATGTGATTTTGGGTGCCTTCAAACTTCTGGCCAAATAGTTCGAAAGCAATTAAAGAGATTTTCTCATGCTCACTATTGACATGACTTGATATTTGTAAGTGACCACAAGAAAACATCTACCAGTAGAGATTTGGCTATATCGTTTACACCACAGCATTTCTACATCATTCAGGCCTTAATGCAATATGGTCTATTAATAGGTTCTCCAAAAGTCAAAGAGTTGAAGGAAGAGGTGGGCAATACGATTACTTTATATGGTGAACAATTAAAATGTCTCCCTGATCTGCCTTCAAACAAGAACAAGATGTGGAAACCCATGGTGCATCAACAACCAGACTCTATTATCTCTATATATATATTCTATTCACTAGTGCAGTACACGGTTTCCCTGTAGGACAACATGAATAATCCAGGAATAGCTCAATCCGGACAGGTCCATTTTACTAAGGAGATCCTGACTTAAAAGATATAACAAGCACAAACAAATCTACAGTCTATGAGGTTTTAATTCCCTTTACTACTCCCTTCAGTCAATAATGACATCACTTAAGGATTTGGTATTTTGTAGTGAAATAAAAGTCTCTGCAAAATGTGTGACGACATAAGATTTCTTGCATTTTGGAACATTTACAGCATTTAGCAGACACCATTATCCAGAGCGACTTACAACTTATACAATCTTACAATCCAAGGACTTTGCTCAAGGGCCCAACTGTGGCAGCTTGGCAGAGGTGGGATTTGAACCCTGGACCTTCTGGCCCAGAGGCCAGTACCTCAATCGCTAGGCTACCACAGTACCTCGGTTGCATCCTTAGGCACTCAATCCTCATTGCCTTTAACTACATGCTCCTCCTCAACACTGACTGTACTTCTCTCGACATCGAGACCATCAAGGCAGGACTTTATTTCCTGTGAAGGATGCTCCAATGGACACATTATCTTTTAATGCTTTCCATAATGAAAAAGCTACTATCACTTTCCATAAGCTTTTCCATATTGCTACTCAGCTAGCTATACCTGATAACAGCTTCTGTTCCAGTCACATTGAAGTTGTGCATCATATGACAGCGACACAAACAAAGAAAAACATGAACAGCACAGTGCGTTTACTAACTCAGAATTTAGTTAACGTACAGAGCTTTGAACACAGCTCAGCCACTCGTGTGTTTGTTTACATAGACGGTGCTGATGCATGGCAATGACAAGGTAGTGTTTGACTGTGTATTTTTTGTGCAATCGGTGCTTCTCTATCTAGTCTTAACTACAAAATTAAGGGCAGAACAGTGTCCTAATGATTTAAATGCAAAAGGTTCAATTTTGCTATTGATTGTTTTACTGTAGTTAGTAGTTTTAATAAAGAAAACCACTGTTAAAAACATCCCAAACCTTTAAAACATGCTTTATGGAATTGGATTTTAAAAAAGGAAACCGATTTCATTTTTAGCAGGTATTTAAAGGTGTGGTTTGACGGGAGCAATGTCCTGATCTAGTTGGTTTTCTTGTCACGCCTTGTATTTTTTTTATTTTTTACAGTCTCCTGCAATGCTAAAGATGTTGTTGATGAATACTCATACTTAATTAATAGTCTGTAAAA
>JAVSBV010043965.1:0-11159 GCA_033117975.1 Parotocinclus spilosoma
TCTTTATCCCTTTTTAGTTGTTCTATATTATTTCCCCATTCTTATTATATGACGTGGGATATACTTATCCTGCATACTTGGGTCCTAAATAAAAACACCACCACTGCTCGTAACAGCAACTTGGTATTTAGATGAAGGTGAAGAGATGAGACTAAATACCTGCAATTTTAGCATATAGATTTATAGAGTATATTTTAATTATTTCTTTCATTCTAATCTAATCTAATCAGTTTTGTATTCTAATAGAAAGACTGACAAATAATTATATGTGGTTATTACACCATTGTTAATCCTAATCTATTAGTGGATTAAAGCTTTTGCACAATAATTTGTACTTAAACCATTAATCCATATGCTATCTGCTCTAAATCTGATTGGATTTACTATTGAAATTCCCATAGTCAATCTTCTAACAAAGTGATCTTAGACTCTGGCTGCATTATGATATTGTGAGAGTTGGTGTGCTCCCCCACTCTCTGAGGCAGCGGCTCATAAATCAGAACCAAAGAGTGGACAGGGCTGCTTTGCACTTAATGTCATTTTCCACCACACGCTCTCACGCTGTACCTCGCGCTCTCTCACCGCCTCACTCATGCTTACAGAGTCCTTGAACATCTCCCTGATGATGGTTTTAAGACTTACTTGGCTGAGAGGCAGGTGTTTTTCCTTAGCCCATCAGTAGTAAAGTGCACCAGAGCTTTACCTACTAGGCTTGAGACAAGAGGGTTTCAGTTTTTATCAAAGCAAACTGTGCTTACAAGGAAAAGCAGCCAGACGTATACCCATTTTTACCTCTACAGCAATTAACCTCTAAGTTCTACTGCCATCCCTTCCATCCTAATCGCAGGATAGTTGAAAAAACATACAGTAAGGTACGAGAGGTACAGCTCTGCATCCACCTCAAGTGATTTCTAATCAAGCCGTCACATCAGTTCTTTGACAGCATAGCCAAGAATAAAAAGATAAGCAGGCCCGTTTCTGAGACACGCCGCATCTCAGCCTTCCAAACTGACCTTCATAGACTTTAAGATTCTTCTTAAAGTTCTAGAAGGTTTTATTTAGCCAAACAGATTTCTGTTGTCACTCTTATGAAGAATAGGGACAGCTTTCAATAAATAAATCTTTACTAGCACCCTATAGTGTTAGATTATTTTGTAGATAACATGAGAAGAAGTCGCATCTGTAATTGTCAATGCACTGATGTTTCTTTGAATTTAGGAGGCCAAAAGTGCTTACTGCAAAATAATTAGAGCTACGTTTTTCAGGGTTGCAAAATAAAGAAGATTCTTTAGTGCCTGTGAAGACTACAGGTATGCGCCTTGTAACATCCACATTTCATTCTATACAGTAAAAAAGAATGTTGTCTGAAATAGATGTTGATCGTATGTTCCAATAGTCACATAGTCTTTATTTATAATACTTTAATGTACATATAAAAGGCATTGTTACATGAAAGTGTATCCATACTTCTGAAAACTTGTGGAACACTACCACCTACACAGCATCCCTAATTCCGATTCCATATTTAATTTATGGAAATTTACAATAATTATAGAAAATACAGTACTGTTATGATCCTGTCTAGGGGAAACTGTAACACTTAAGTGGATGGTACGATGAACCTGATACTCTTGCTTGACTGATGTCAAAAATGCATTAATAGACAGCATTAAAAACAACAATAAAGATCGGGCAGATGAAACAGAGATTTAACAAGTGTATGTGAACCAATTCATGTAGGTAGAGGTGAGAGAATAAACATGTAGTGGGGGCACAAACAAATGAGTGCTACTTACTATTGGATAGAGACATGCACTTACGAATGGCATTTACAGCTTGTTACAAATAAGCAGCCGATTCATTCACCCAAACTTGCACATAAAAGTCATGAAACACATAAATTTAAATAAAGAGTTGAAGAGTCACCATTCCAAATGTGAACTAAAGTGCAAGCAAGCACACGACCTGTGTAGTAGTGAGCTTTTGAGTGAATGATCACTTAACTTGTAACTCCCAGCTATGCTTGAGAATCTGCAGCTATGATAATGTATTGCCATTTTTAAGACCTCAGCTGTTAAAGCGATCAGATGGATGTTAAATGGCGCACACCTACATTAAGTATGATTTTACAAGTTAATACCAGTCCATAAATAAAAAGTTGTGTATCACACCATCAGTGGTAATAATTCATTTTAATCACAAAACTCAACTGGACATGCTAGTTAAAAGAGATGTATTTTGCGTTTTCTACATTTTGACAGTTAATATCTGAAGATGAAATGATATTTAAATTGATTGCATAGTGACAGTTTGAGAGGGAATTTAACAGAAAATTAACACTGGGTTGTTAAGTGGATGAACAAAGATGACATCTTTCTACAGGTCCTACTGTAGCACCCACCACTCTACCCACAGGTGAGGATCGCTCTTCCTGTGACAACACACCTTTTGGGTGCTGCCCTGATGGCAAGACTGTCGCATTCAGCCCTGATGGCACCAACTGCCCACGTAAGTAACTGCACACCATTATTACATGTTTTGCCTGTTGCTTTTGTCTGTCCTCCTGTATCACTGTCTTTGTAGTGATATGGTAGTAAACATCTAGCAAGACTTTTCATCAGTGTTGGCCAGAGGTTGGTGTTATGAAGAGAGAAATTACAGCCTAATCATAAATTAGATGAGACCTGTTATTTGAATGTGGACTTTCTGGTCTGAGGCAGTTCAAGAACAGTTTCTGCGACTGCGGTGGCCTAGCGGTTAAGGTACTTAACTCTGGACCTCATGGTCCAGGGTAAAAATCCCACCTCTGCCAAAAAGCTACCACAGTTGGGTCCTTAAGTAAGGCCCTTAACTCAGGATTTCTTGAATTGTAAGATTGTATATGTTGTAAGTCGCTCTGCATAAGGGAGTCTGCTAAATTCTGTAAATGTAAATGTTTCATTTTTAGGAAAAATAACGTCAGCAGGCTATAGGTAACTTTCAAACACAGAATCATGTTTTTTAAGTTACGCAATTACAGGGTTAATGTTTAGCAAGCAGAAAGCTTCAAGTATTATAATGAAACAGCAGGTCAGGGGTTAGTTTTCTCCTCTCATATTTGTGAGCAGGTAGCTCTTTTAGCACTGTGCCAAGTATTGACAATATGCCAAGGGACGCATAAGTAAGGAGGATAATGTCCAGTTTACTAAGGCTTAACAGACAGAATTTGCTCTGACTATATTGCTTGGGAACTCATAGCAAGATAACTGCGCTCTTCAGTTTGTCAGAGCTAAAGGAGTGGGTGTAACAAATGGTTAGCCCCTGCTGCTTGATAGCCATTTAAATAATGATAGCTCTGTCCAGGCACTGCTCCTGCATGAATGGAGAAGCTTGCCAGAATGAGTGCAGGTTTAACCAGTTTGTGATTTATGCACTGATGTTTAAATAATAAGATCCAAGTCCAGTGGCGTGGGCAAATGGCTATTCAGTTAGAGAACACTTTGCAGAGCCCATG
The DNA here is from genome assembly GCA_033117975.1 of Parotocinclus spilosoma. Classification (NCBI taxonomy): domain Eukaryota; kingdom Metazoa; phylum Chordata; class Actinopteri; order Siluriformes; family Loricariidae; genus Parotocinclus; species Parotocinclus spilosoma. The sequence goes on from JAVSBV010043965.1 coordinate 3,494, forward strand.
TAAATTTAATTCAGTATGGAATTTAATTCACTGTTTAAACCACACCCTTTGTGCGGCTAACAAAAAGCCTGTGTCAATTGAATGTATGTCTTTGGAAAATGAAAAATGATGAACTGAAATGAGATGTGGCAGAGAAATTGGCTTTTTAATTTAAGCCTGGGGCCTAATTTTGCACCACGTTGGTTTAAGTGTTGGCTGTCAGCATGCACTGTGGGAAACTCCTCAAATGTTTCAGGTTTACAGTCTGATCAGTTTGAACTGAATAAATCATTTTCTCTTTGTTCCCAAAAGTCATTTTTTTAAAAAAGTGATTTGTGTTGGGCTAGAAAAGGCCCTTAACATGCCGTTTTAAGCAGCACATGTCACTAACGCATTTCTGAGATGAAGACACAATTACGGCTATCTGTCATGATAATCATACAAGGGCTCTTCCCAGACTGGAACCCAGTGTGCGTGATTGATTTGGGCAATTTGTTCAGCTGATTACGCACTCACAGAAGACAGCAATGTGCCTGATTACTTTTTTCTCCTTCAAAGGCAGTGCTTGTTTTATGTATTATGTTATTATATTGTATATACTTATAACTGCATGTAAAATATAGTTGCAATTAACTTGTAAATGACCCGTAAAGAAGCACTTTGGACTAAAGAGATGGACATTCAAGTCTCTTTAATGCAAACAAATGTGTGCATGCTGTTGTGCGCTTTAGGTTTGTGTTGCTGTCTAACACATGTTTTTCTACTTAGTCCTCCATGCCCCTGCCAAGTTTTGGGAAAAGACTTGGTTCGGTAAACTTTGGCCCATCTGTTTCATTCTGTACTCATGTTTTTAATTCATGTCGTACCCCAAACACCTGATTCCACCAAGACTGGATTCAATATAAACCCCTGACTAACTACTCATCAGCCTCATTTCTAACCTGCAGACTGGCACTGTACCAACCACCACTCTGTATCTCTGGCTCTAAAGTGACGCTGTTCCTGAAGCCGTTTGAATCTTTCTCTATGAATATTTGTCTGCTTTCACCTATAGCCACCATGCGCTTTAATGGCTTGCTGCACCTGGACCAAGTAGAGGGCCAGGAAATCTTCTACACCCCAGAGATGGAAGACCCCAAATCGGAGCTCTTTGGGGAGACAGCTCGCAGCATTGAGAGTGCTGTAAGTATTATGTAACTGTGAAAAGATGACATTTTTCCACCATTTACATGGTGTGTGTCGTGAACTATCATTTTAACACCGTCATTATCTATGCACTGAGAAAAGACAAGGTGTTATTTAAAATTGTGAAAGTTCAGAAGTTAATTTACTGATGTATTAATTCATGTTTCGACTGAAGCTAAAGTGCATGTGCACCTACATTTAAGAACATTCTTCCCCTCTGTATCAGATTGTCACAATCCACATCTTCTTAAGAAATGCCTAAAGACTCACTTTTATTCTCTACCTTTTATGAATCTAATGTGTTTAACTGTGTTTATGTGTTTCTGCTCTTTTATTGTTTATTTCAGTCATTTATATAAAGTCTTAGTGTGTTATGTTTCATTTTGGTTGTTACTTTTGTTTGAATCATTTTAATATGAAGCACTAAACAAGCTCTATCACGAGTAACAAATTCTCATGTTATCACTTGATGCAGCAGTGTCACTTTTTATACTCGTGAATTATATTTGTATCCGAAGAAACGGGGCGGTGACTGGTTCGTTCCCAACCCCAGTCTCTGCTTGCATACACTTTTCTCCCACATTTTAGCCATGCAGTAGGTTAACAGTTCACGAGTACGGAAACTCATGCTCCTCTCATGAGTAGAGTAGCTGATACTGTTAAATGGTACCGGGGGAAAACACGTACACTTTTCAAATGCCAAACAATGCCATAAACTATAATTAGTGTGTCAATACATTTGTGGCTGCTGAACCTTACAAACATTTTAATCTGCTTCTCTTCAGCTGATACGCTTTTGTGGTGATTTGGCCACCAGTGAAACTTTTAATGTAAATAACATTTAATGTAAAAAAATTGGGGTAAAAAATGCAATTTTTTATTTGCACCCTAATATATACTCACAGAGTACTTTATTAGGAACACTATTCTAATACAGTTTAGGTCCTCCATGGTGTTGCCCATCTGCCTCAATGTTTGATGTGTTGTGTTGAGCAGTTATACAGCAGAAATACCTAGATTGTCTGTAGCCAACAATCACATCTCAGAATCAGATTTATTTGTCACATATATTGAAAAAAGAAGTGACTGTTCCGTAGACTATGCAAGTAGTTAAATTACAATTACAATTTACACTTAACTTATAAATGTTAAGTTAAAGAGAATAAGTATAGAATTGTAATATACATGTAAAAATTAATCCAGTGAATTGTGATTTGAAAAAATCCCACAGGCATGTACCTTAAATATTAGTTTCATGATATTGATATGTGAATTGAGTAGTCATTGCCTAGCTGCCGGTTGCACATTTGTATTCCCCTCTTTCTGAGGTATTAGGACACATGTACAACTACTGAATGCTAACTATAGCAGCCCATTGTTGGCTGTGTGTTCAGCTTGTTCTGCACATTATTTGATGACTTTATCAGCTCTGGTGAAATAGGGAATTTGTTTCATGCTAGTTAGCCTATTTAATAATGTCTGTAACAAAGGATAGGATTGTGTTAATTAATCGTACATTTCATTCTGGCAGTAGTCAGAGCTGTGACTAAGATGCCAAGCAGCAGTGCCATGTAACAGAAGCATACTTTTTACTATTTCCTGTAACCCTGTATCAGACAGTGGAAGAAAAGCTGCAGCTGTAGAAATGGTGTCAGTGGCCCTTCGTATCTTCTAATCCCACCTACTTTCAGCATATACGTGAGATAACTTGCAGACTCAGTTGAACCAAGATAACTATGCAAACCCTTTGCTTAAAACTCCCTCTTTCTATCCATCTTTCTTCTCTTCTTTTAGTTTTTAAAGAGCATTTGTACTATGTGTGACTAGCTGTGATTGAGGTCTACAGTAGGTGTGTCCTGTTTGGCTAGTGTGAAAAAGAGGAAACATTTCATGTAAATGGGTTAAAAGACCCAGATAAGCAATTAATGGTTAATCTAAAACAGAAACAAATCGTTATAAGTCAGATACTTTTTTACAGAATACAAAAACTACTTACCATACTACAACTTATGTGGCATGCATTCACAGTTAGGCCAGACTTTTGTAATTGCTTGTTCCTCGGATGTCCCTACTAAAGAATCTACTGAGGAGGGAGGGAAAAAAAAGAATAAATCTTTATTTTTCAGCACTTTTCAATTTGTCGAGGACTACGTGGAATCAATACAAGAAGAAATAAAAATAAAATTTTATTTAAAAATAAAATTTATTTAATCTGCAATTAAATTTAAGTGAAAAAGTTTTAATGTACAGAACAATACCGTTGGCTCTCCAATGGAGATATATATATATATATATATATATTTTTTTTTCAACCAGTAGTACTGCGACGAATCCGCGAAATACCAAAAAACAAATTATTTAATGTTGTGTAAATGCTGTGAAATTTACAATTTGGTATTGAGGAATTTTCACAAGCTATTTCACTTGTGTGGTGTAATTAGTTCCAATCCCCAATTTTGATTCTCAGAGGTAACCCCAGGTGCCCAGCACCCTGCATTTAGCAGACACTCTTAGCCTAAATGACATATAACTGATACAATCCTACAATGTACAGTCCAAACAGATGGCTAAAGACCCTAATTAAGGATGAACACTAAGCCCGGTTGCCTTGAACTAAGCTGGAGTGTGATTAACTCCCCTCCCACTTCCCCTCTGACTCGTGCTCACACTGGCTTCCCCTACTTGTCATCACACTTCATGGTTATACATATCTGATTAGTTGACATTTGTGTCTTATTTTTTGGTTTTGTTTAGCGCGCGCTGACACACAGCCCTCTCATAAGCCTTAAAATGAATGCATTGATTGTTCGAGGCACTGGTTTTCAGCTTCTCTTGCTGCACGTAGAAGATGATTTTTAAGAAGGGTCAGGGCACAATACAACATTCAGGCTTGAGTCCAGTGAACCATACTCAAACCCAACTCTTCAAGCTTGCCAGAGCGCAGTTCAGCATATCACGACCAGGCACTATTTGCAGCCGTCACACTAATCAAACGAAACATGCTTTGGGGCTACACCACAGATTTCCTAGTGTGAGCACGCCCCAAGGGATAAGCAGTGCCACCTTGAGAGTAATGGGCCTTGAACCCATGACTGGCCAGTACTTTTTGTGCGGTAGGAGTAACACAGTGGTACGCATGTGAGAACCTGCCAAACTTTACCCAGACAGAGATCAGAGTTTGGAGTCTTTGGAGTTGTGATGCACCACCTATACCTAATGGGCTACAAAGTTGCTCAAAACAATGTTTGTTTGTTTAACCGCTAAATGGGTCTATTTAATGATCTAACAAAATGCTTCACCAGTTTGTTTTAATATATTAGATAAAAACAGCATTGGCAACAATATTATCATATATACTGGCTTGGTATAGCAGTAGTAATTCAAACCTCAATCATGTTACATGGTGAAACAGCATGCATTTACAATATACTACAAGGGATGCCGAACAGGTTCGATTAGGCAATATGGGTAACGTGACATTTACCGCCGCCTCTGAAATGTGTTTGTATAATTACTTCTGGGCCGGCAGTTAAATGTCAGTGTTTGCACCTATATACTGTGTAGTTTTATACAATTTTGAAGTGACACACTTTATCATCCTGTAGAAATGAGAAACAGATACCATTTATTAACTGAAATGTTATTTTTCTGTTTCTTGTTACTTCCTAGCTAAATGAACTGTTTCGGAAATCAGACGTACAGAAGGACTTCCAGAGTGTACGTGTTAAGAATCTGGCTCCTAGCAAGTCCATCATGGCCATTGTAGAAGCTCACTTTGACCCAGGTAATGTACCTCCAATGTTGACCTAAGTTTTGGACTTGTTGTCATTAAAGCAATCTGTGTTATTATGACCAGGTACATTAAATGCTGTAATAATGCATGTCAGACTTAAGGTTTATTTTTATTAAAGTAGACCACTGGGATCACCCAGCTTTATTGCTTTGTTGCAGTAAACAAACTGTAGATATGATAAGAAGCAAGTTTTGTTTAATTGCTGAACATTCTGGCTTTGTCTTGCATACCTCAAACAACTGAAATTAAATAGTTTTATTTAATGACACATTTTTCCAGATCACTTACAAAAGATATCTGTTATCTGTTCCCAACCAGCTGCGTCTAGAATTTGGTGCAAATATAAATGAAATGAGAAAATGATATAAAGGAAAGCATACTGGTGCACACTGTATCAAAGCCACAGGATAGAAAAATCGATGTAAGAGATGTTTGTAATAGAATATGCACAACAAAAAGTTGTTGACGAATCTGTAAGAAATCTGCTTAATTATGTGAGATTTCCATATAGAACAACCAAACGAAAACCAGCACTAGCACCTAAATAAAGAAAAACAAGGGTTACAGTGGTGTAAAGAGAAGCAATCATTGAGTGTTTATGATTGGAAGGACCGGGAGAGATAAACAGTCAATGCACAAGTGTACATTCAAAAGGAAAGTCATATCAACTCATCACCATGTCCAGATCTTAATCCAGATGAATATTTATTGTGGAAATGAAAAAGTTGTTCATCAACATCCTACAAAGCTGATCATTCAACTGCTATTTGAGAAAGTTGGAACCAGCTGATGCAGAATGTTGTTTCTCATTAGTGAAGTCCATGCCTCACACAGTTCAGGCCATTGTAAAAGTCCAGGGAGTATCGGTGTACTGGCTGATATATTGCATGTATTTTCCTCAGCATTGAGTAATTTTTTTTCTCTACTTCTTCTGGGAAAATGGCATTAATTACAATACTTTAATTGCATTTGAGGTGTGCTGCACGAAGTCTGAATGTTCAGTATTTAACCAAAAATTGGTTTGTGTCATATCTGTGATTTGTCTGTTTGCTATGAGGTAGAAAAAAAGCTGTTAGAAACAGGTCTCATTAGATAAGCAGTAGGCCAGAACAAACACTGTTACTATACTCTGCACTTACTGCTCACAAAAATCAGTGGATATTTCATTACGAAATATTTCATTTTGAAGTATTCCCTAAGTTTTCTGAACAGTATATATTAAGTCCCATATAAGTGTAAAACATCAATGTTGAAAAACAGCATATGTTTTGTGGAGTACACATTTAAAACGAGGGCATAAAGCAAATGCAAAATGTAATCCAGTGTAGTGTTTTTAATTACTCCATCTGTTTCTATAGTGACTCGTTTTTACCTCTCTCCCTTACCCTTTTTCCAGAGCTAGGCCTGTGTTATTTGTGAAGTGCCTCTTATCACCCTGAGCTGTGTCGGCATCACTTTTATTCCGAACCCATCAAATTTACTGGAGTCAGTACTCCTTTTAAAGCGTGCCTTTGGCGAGAACTGAGAAGCACATTAAAGATGCACTTGTGTTACAGGATATATAATTCAATACAACAAAATAAGGTGTTTTTTTTAAAAAAATCCATTGCCCCTCTTTTGCTTGGCTCTCTAGTGGCCAGTAGTCACTCCAAAGTAATTTATTTGTTTGTTTAAAACCAGGGTCTCTTGCAGATTGGGATGTCATTAAATTGCGGCAAGCGTTTCTCACTGCTGGAAAGGAAAAACCGATCCTCCAGCTTTTGCCTTTTATTGGCCCCATTCCGCATCTTTTATTCCAGTACAAGTGCCTGTCATAAAAGCAATCTGCAATGGCTGGCAACAGGACCATCTGTGAAAGGCTAGTGACAGTCCTTCATCCAACTGTCCCTGAAACGTACATCACTTGAAGAGAGTTCATGCCCTCAGGCCTATTACATGCTCTGCATTGGTGTCCTTGTTTGTTGCTGTGTGTAACGTGTGTAAAAGCTAACATCCTTCTATTTTGTTCCATATTTGATTTTATTATTATTACTTTATTTATTTTTAAATGGCCTTCCGCTACAGACACCAGGCTCACAGTGGATGATATTAGGACTGCATTGGTCAAACAGCTAAAGATGGCCAAAGGACTTGGCATTGCAGTGAAACAACCTGAGGATGAACATATCCAGTTTACTGTGGACGGTAAGTGCTAATTCTGTATAATTGTAATTATTTTTACATACACTTAAGTTCTTGATCGGCACAGTATGCTAGCCCACCATTACTGCCACTTTAGTTCGAAATATTGTTTATTAAATTATTTTCACATGACTTGCTTTTTTGTACCTAATAAGTACAGTAAAACTGTAGGCTATGCTAAAGATTCATGATGAATCTGTAGCATGGCCAAGGATCTGGTTAAGATAAGCTAGTTTATTAGCAAAGTTTGCATATTCTCCCCATGTTTCCAATTTTTGTGAGCAGTATATTAGGTTTATTGATTGCTCTAAATTGGCCTGGTATTGGCTGGTTATAATTGGTATAAGGTCTAGCATCTGCAGAAACAAAAAGAAGACTTGGCCTATATATAAGTAGCATGAGAGTGGCTAGTATTTCATGTAATCTCTTTCTCCCTCTGTCTCTCTCGCTGTCTATCTATCTATCTATCTATCTATCTATCTATCTATCTATCTATCTATCTATCTATCTATCTCTCTCTCTCTCTCT